>CM067362.1:62652441-62707009 GCA_034401795.1 Chaetoderma sp. LZ-2023a | reverse complement strand
TATTATTATTATTATTATTATTATTATTATTATTATTATTATTATTATTATTATTTATCTATTCATTAACACAATTCTGCTTTGAAATTATTTTTATTTATTAACAGTTCCTTAACTTTATGTATCTAATGGCCATGATAGGTTTCCATGGAAACCAAAAGTCTCCAGTGTCTAAGTATAAAATCTTGAATTAAGTCAGCAGCCATAATGATAAAATGGGTGCATGATTTAGGTATGGTATTGTGGAAGCTGTTGCTGTCTAGATTAGCAACATCTTTAGTTACACACGATTACCAACATAAGCCACATTTAAAATACATGCACCTAACTATCATATATAGTATAACCCTGGTACTGCTCTCTGCTTGAAATAAGTGGTCTGCCCTTGCTAGTCAAACACGTGTACCTTTGCTTATGTTGCTAATTTAAGGTGTTGCTGTCCAGGCCAGCAACAGCTTACATTAGCAACATTCCCAAGATAAACCTGTTTCCAAGCGCAAAGAAGGCTATGCAGGATATAGAGCTATAAGGCAGTACAAGTGTTATAATTAAATAATATTTAAATCTTACTGCTGCTAATTTCTCCATAAATACCTAGCTCTTTCTTATAAGCTAGAGAGCTAGATGTGGAAATTATTTTGAAAGGTCATTGACTGAAAATTCTTCAAATTAGCTTTTTCTGACCAGTTTGCCAGGTGATATATTAGAAATTAGTATGCTATATATATGGAATATTTTACTATACTAATAAATTAATTATACTATGGATTCTTTGCCTAATCCTTAAGTCTTCTATGTTATTATTTTAAAGCAATATTTTATTCTTACCAGGAACAACAAGAGGAATACAAGGATAAGGTTTTTTTTGTGGTATATTTTGACATCTGCTCTCAACCAGTTACTTTTTGCAGAATGACAAAATATTGCACAGAAATTATGTCCCTCCTTTGTTCCTAGGTTTCCTTGTCAACCTGACAAGTTTGAGCGAGCGTTGAACTGCCAACTATAGACTGGTCATATGTCTCTAACTACAGTTCTATGCCCTTCCATGTAAAAGGAGTTAGATTGACCACGTATAGAGGGGTAGCTTGCAGAATCACAGGACTGAGAATTATTGACTCCTTCACTGCAAAAATCCCATGCTCTTACATTCAGTCAGCTACCATTAAAACCACTGAATATTTTGAAAACAATTTAACTGAAAGTTCCTGCTGTCAGAGGCAGCAATAACTTTCATGTAGACTATCTTCAAAATAAAGAGAAGATTAGTTTCTAGATGGGTGTAAATATTTTATTATAATTTAACTACAATTCAGAAGGTAATGGGCATTAAAGAGTTATGAAGTCTCATTGACAAGTGAATTTCACTCGTTCCTTGCCCGGGCTAAGTTTGGCCACAGAGAACAAGAGAGTGTAAATACCTTTTTGTTCTGTCCAAGCGGAATATGTGCCATTAAGTAAATATTGCCTAACTTGGCTATGAGGTAATCTCTCTAAAGACCACCTCTCATAAAGTGACTTTTCTATGGCCAAGAGTCTGGTACGATCTTCTGCCTAAGTTGCCATTTATAGAGAGGTTGTTCTGTAGACCGAGTGGATCTGATCAGTCTTTATAGACAGGTTACCCATATACAACTATATCTTATTTGAGTGGTCCTTATAGACAGGTTGGCCGTACACTAGATTATTAAATCTGGGTGGTCACTATGGACAGGTTTTGCTTCTATATAAAATATTACTCTTTATGCATTTAATACATAATTACCGACTTGGCTTATTTAGTGTAAGGTGATTTATTTCTACAGGTAAAATCACAGTGCCAATAACGGAATGACTCTCACCACCCACACCCCTAATTCTATCTATATTATCATTTAGAATTTCATAGTCGATTTTAACCTTGGTGAGGAGTGTCTTATTAATACAGGATATACTAGCACCAGTATCTACTAAGGCGGTTGTATTGAAATTTCCAAGTTTTACAAAAATTAAATTCTTATGCAACTGTGTCTTGACTTTACTGTTACCAGTACTCTGATTGGAAATTAAAGGCACATTTTGTCCCCAAACTCCATTATTTATACAGTGCCCATCTACAGGTGTTATCGAATGCCTATAGACAGGCGCCTCATCCTATTGTGAGTATTGTCTATGGGTATCCCTCCTATTAATCCCACAAGCTGATTGGATATGTCCCCGTTTCTGGCATTTATGGCAAATCTTATCTTTAGCAAAGCATACAATGTTTGAAAGATGATGCTTACCACAGGCATAGCACAGGGATGTTCGGTCCCTATACATGTATCTGTCTCGACTGGGTTCCCTGTTGTGGTTGTAATGTTGGTCTTGCCATGTTACACGGTGTTCTGATCGGTCGTTGCTCGAGTTGTAGCAGTCTCGATCACGCGAATCTCTGAATGTGTGTCTGTCCTGACTAGGTGCTCGATGGTAGGGACTGGTTCCACACGTATGAGGACTGGATCCACGCTGATGAGGACTGGATCCACTCTGAGGATAGGATCCACGATAATGACTGGTTTCACTGCTGTATTGACTGGCTTCATTATGCTGCTGTGACCGTGATCTGTTCGGACTGGATCCACATTGATGAGGACTGGATCCACGTTGATGAGGACTGGATCCACGCTGATGATTTCTCTCTGGGCCTGCACTTAGTTATTGTTGTTGTACCTGATTGCATTGTGTTGTGTTTTGTAAGCTAATGACATTCGCATTTGTACGTGCCACTTCTGTTGTTAACTCGCGCATCTGCTTCTGCATCTCTTCATACATATTCTTATAAGGCATGAAATCTGCTGGTGTACTGTTCATTGAGCTAGCTACTGTGTTTGCTGCTAGGCCTGCAGCTGCGTGTAGTTCTTCCATCGTCCGTGGATTTTTTCCCACAAGAATTGATCTTTCATGGTGTTTAGCACAATTCATGACTGCATGTATAATAAGTTATGGTGGCTGATTAGCTAATTTGCCTAGTCTCGATATCTTAGCTACAAAATCTAAAAGTGACCATCCTGGCTGTTGTTGTGATTTAAACAGTTCACCCACACATTTCCACTTAGGCTGGACATGAACTATATATCGTTTGCAAAATGAGTCTACTAAGCTGTCTATGGTGGCTTTCTGAATGTCATCAAGACCATCCAGCCAGTCTCTAGCATTATCTCTTGTTAGTAAGTAGAATAAGTTGAGTTTGTATGCTGCATCGGCATTTAAAAGTTCACAATATTTTTCGAAAGTCTGCAACCATCGTTTAGCATCTTCGCCTTGCTTTCCATAGAAAGCATAGATTGTTTCTGCTGGAAGTTGTGGCATAGCATGAGGAGCGGCCAATTTGATTAACTGAGAATGATGTGTCTCTTGTTCTGCTGGTTGTTTTTCGTGTTCGTATGGGCGTGTCCGCAAATTTGTTGCTGGTCCTTGGCGTTCAATTTCGTCGTTGATGTGGTGTCTCACTGGCATCCGGGATCTTACTCTGCACTTACGTCAGAAACCGGCCTCCACCAAATCTGTAACGACTATTTTCTGTGGGGGGGGGGGGGGGGGTTTAGCGCTGATAGGATGGTTGGTACTCTGGTAGAACTATAGGTGAAGTTTCCAAAGGAATATTTCAACTAGGTGGTGTCCCTAAGGTGGGGGGGGATGTACCTGGAACAACAAGAGGAATACAAGGATACGTTTTTTGTGGTATATTTTGACATCTGCTCTCAACCAGTTACTTTTTACAGAATGACAAAATATTGCACAGAAAGTATGTCCCTCCTTTGTTCCTAGGTTTCCTTGTCAACCTGACAAGTTTGAGCGAGCATTGAACTGCCAACTATAGACTTGTCATATGTCTCTAACTACAGTTCTATGCCCTTCCATGTAAAAGGAGTTAGATTGACCAAGTATAGAGGGGTAGCTTGCAGAATCACAGGACTGAGAATTATTGACTCCTTCACTGCAAAAATGCCATGGTCTTACATTCGGTCAGCTACCATTAAAACCACTGAATATTTTGAAAACAATTTAACTGAAAGTTCCTGCTGTCAGAGGCAGCAATAACTTTCATGTAGACTATCTTCAAAATAAAGAGAAGATTAGTTTCTAGATGGGTGTAAATATTTTATTATAATTTAACTACAATTCAGAAGGTAATGGGCATTAAAGAGTTAGGAAGTCTCATTGACAAGTGAATTTCACCCGTTCCTTGCCCGGGCTAAGTTTGGCCACAGAGAACAAGAGAGTGTAAATACCCTTTTGTTCTGTCCAAGCGGAATATGTGGCATTAAGTAAATATTGCCTAACTTGGCTATGAGGTAATCTCTCTAAAGACCACCTCTCATAAAGTGACTTTTCTATGGCCAAGAGTCTGGTACGATCTTCTGCCTAAGTTGCCCTTTATAGAGAGGTTGTTCTGTAGACCGAGTGGATCTGATCAGTCTTTATAGACAGGTTACCCATTTACAATTGTATCTTACTTGAGTGGTCCTTATAGACAGGTTGGCCGTACACTAGATTATTAAATCTGGGTGGTCACTATGGACAGGTTTTGCTTCTATATAAAATATTACTCTTTATGTATTTAATACATAATTACCGACTTGGCTTATTTAGTGCATTAAAAATATAATATATTAATTGTTTTATTCCTATTAAAGATTATCTATGCCTCAAAATCTAAAGACTTATCACCTCCATCACACCTGTATGATAGTCCGGTGTAGGAGCAGAATCTATGTTTCTGCATTTTGTGGCAGATGTGGCTCCATGTAATTCTTGTTTGCAGCATGTTAGGAGGTGAGGCGTCAGTGACTGTCTGCTCCAACCTCTCTGCCCGGAATTCCAGCTTGGTGAGTTTACAGGCTGCGTTTCTCCACAGCCTGTAAGAGCCCAGATGTTGATCAGGGATTGCTGGTTTTTGGTACTTGGGGTTGCTGCCGGTTTCTACGGCTGTGTTGGATGGTGCTAGGGCGATGTCGGCCTCCACCCTTCTCTTCTGCGCTCTTTCTCTTCCCTTCTTGGGTGGGTCGACGGCTGAGGAGCTTGCCTCCTCATAATGGCTATGGCTGCCAGTTTGATAGGCCCCTGGTCATTGGCAAAGACGTCGGTGTTTGACTGGGCCAACAGCGTGTCTGCATCCACTGAGTTTAGGCTCACTCCCAAGATAGATGGTAGTATGACTATCTCCTTCTCCCTTGGCAACTGGTTGCTAGGCTGACTCATTGTAGAACTTAAGCTTGATAACAACGTAGTCAGATAATATAAAACCAAAAGACTGGTTATATGAATAAAGCCTGACGCTTGGATGCTGTTGTGAATCCAGAAGTCTGAATGGTCTGAAGCTGTTTTTTCAACCCCTTTTATACCTTCCTGGGCTGAGCCTGGGGATTGACTTGGATTTGCCCATGTATGGGCATTGTTGTGTTGGTTTGCTGGTTCAGTAAGTCGCCATTTCTGACGGCTGTGTTCAATTTTTACCAGTTGGTGTTTTTACTGGTTGGGACTGTCATGGCGGCTTGGGTGTTTTTTACCGGTTGGTGGGTTTTTACCGGTTGTTGGTTTTTTGCCGGTTCTGGCTGTCATGGCAGCTCAGTATAATTTTTACTGGTCGTGAAATATTTTTACCGGTTGTGCTTTTTTTTACCAGTTGTGGTATTAATTTTCTACCGGTTGTTTACTTTTTAGCGTTTTTTTGCTTTTTTGGCCGTTGTACCAATATTTTCTTATATATTATAGGTTTTACCGGTTGTATCACTTTTTAATGGTATGTGTCTTGGTATAGCATTGGTAAAAGTTTGGCAAATGTGGTGGGGGCCCACTGGATGTGAGGTTTGACATGGGTAGTCATTACCATTTTCAAGATTCAGACTTATGGCATTTCGTTCCTTGAGCGGAACTCATCAGAGGCGCATGTTGGTATGTGGATGGGTATAGTTTTATATCTCCCATATCTTATCATTATATTGTATGTTAAAATATGAACTCAAAGCATGGGGTTTTACAGGGTGTGAAAAACCATTAGGGGTGGAGACAGAAAAAAACACATAAAAACACCAGGTGACTATTATGTCGTTGTTGTTTCTTTTTAAGAATTAGTTTTAAGAGTGAAAACAGAAAAATGTGTGCAAACACATGATATGGTAGTGTGTAAAGTTGTGACATGGAAGAACGAATGCACATTTTTGATGTGCGAACACGCTTTCACATTTGGGGCAGTGAAACTCTGCCATAGTGGAATTGGTATTTTTAACAAATAATGATAAATGATTCCTGGACATAATGACTACGTTTATGACGTTTATTCTATGGTTCTCACATGAGAGTTTACGAAATGAAGCTTTTCGTGCAATGTCTTTTAGTACTATAGAATTAGTACATAGAGAGCGTCTAGGACATTGTGGTCATAGCGCCTCCTGTCCGAAAAGGAGGTGGGTGAGCGCATATGACTCGACCGTCACTACTCTCACCCATCGGTTATGCACTGATCTTCTTATCTTTCTTGGTTGTGTTTTTACACACAACTTCAGATGTTAGTGCTTAAACGCAAAAGGAGCTTGGCTCTCCTAGGGAAGAGCATTCCTTTTTACCTCTCCTCCCTCCCGCCAAATTCACTGACAAATTCTGGCAATATCAAAGAGTGTTTTGGAAGTAAGTATACTCGTGATGTGAAATAGATGAAATCACAGATTTCTTTTGTCACGAGAGAGTTGATACTTACCTCCCAAATATGGACCCGGCCTGTCCACCCCACAGAGGCTCGGTCTTTAGGCATGTTATAGTTGCGTTTTGTCGACCAATAAATAAGTCGAGGAAGTGAAGCCTGAGCATACGCGAAGTGGGGCCGGCATCCGCCGGGCTGTCAATTGACTCCCTGCCCAGTAAAGGCACATAACTTTTAATCTGAGATTTTATTGAGTGTAGGTTGATATTTTAGGATTATCAAAGTGTTCGGGAGGTAAGTATCAACCCTCTCATGAAAAAAGAAATCCGTGATTTCGTTTATATCACATGATTTATATTTTTCGCCACAACTTTAAATGTCAAGTTTAGTATTAATCTTGATGTAATAAACAATCTTTATTAAAAGATACACAATATTTAGTTTGTCCTATTTAATAATTTCACTATCGCGATGATGTTTTTACGTGTCCATTAAACATAGTCATAAGGCAGTAAGAATTTGTACCAGGAAATAGTTAAATTTCCGTGTAATTTTATATCAGTTTTAACCATTTTAGAGAATGGATTTCAAACTTTTCTTGAAAGATACCTAATATAAGCACACACCCTTTCTCAGAGATGTTGCTTTGGAAATTGAACACCTCATGTCCTAATAAAAGCCTAGGCTAGAAATAGGCAATGTATGTAACATTACATTTTGAAAAACAACTATCTTGGATATTTCCGAAAAAGTTGGTCCCGATCCCAGGATGATTCGTAATAAGTTAGTGTTGAAGAAGTGACCGAGATGGTCACCAAAGCTACACTCAAACAGTTTCTACATCCCGGAGAGGTAACTAATTTTTCCTGATTATTAACTATCTTGGAGATTGTAAATTTTCGATTATTCAATTATTTTGTCCACGATCATATTCTTAAGAATAGTTGTGCACGCCTAATGTATACCTTACCTACGGTACCTATCTTGGCTGTGTGGGTCTTCTATGCGTCGGCTTCTATAGCCCCCCCCCCCCATTTCTCTGTGTTGCACTAAATTCTTTATGCGCATGCGTGATGGTGCTTCAATATAATCGTAATCATATGTCAGAGGATGGTTATTCCAATGCTTTTCGAGTTCAGTTTTAAAGACATTGAGAGAGCATGCCGTCGCAGCTTTTTCTTGTAGAGTATTCCAATCGTTCACAACGCTGTTTGAAAATGTATTCTCTCATAGTCTATTGTTAAAACACTGCTTGGTTACTTTATGTGTGTGTGGACGTAGTGTACTTTCATTACTTTCAAAGAACATTTTGGTATCTAGACTGTCGATATTATTGATGATCTTGAAAGTGTGAAGCAAATTTGCTCGTTTTCGTCTATATGCCAGTGTCAGGAATTTCAGACTGACAAGTCTGTCTTTATAACTTAGGTCCTTTAGTTCTGTCACTGCTGTTGTTGCTATTAGTTGTACTTTTCTATGTCATCACCTTCACGCTTGTTTGTGGTATACCATACTGTTGAGCAATATTCTAGAATTGGTCTAATAAACGCTTTGTAAAGTCTGATGAAGTTTCTTTGTCTAGATCTCGAAATGTTCTTTTTATTATCCCAAGTTTATTGTTTGCTTTCTTTATAGTTCCATAGATCTGTTTCTTAAAGTTCAGCTGTTGATCAAGCACTACACCCACATCTTTCTCCTCTTCAGCAACACTGTGCAGGCTTTGGTCTAGCTTAAATTGAAATTCCAGATTACTCTTGTCGAAGTGTACGACTTTACATCTGTCTATGTTGAAAGGTAACTGCCATAAAACAGACCATTTCATTAATATGGCAATGTCTTGCTCTTGTGCATCCCTCTCCCCCTCTGTTCTTGATTTACCATACACTTTAGTAACATCATCAAAAAGTAGGTTTGATTTTACATTATCTTGTAGGTCGGTTATGAATATGGTGAATAAGACAGGTCATAAAACACTTCCTTGTGGGATGCCGCTGACTACTGCTGCCCATTCAGATGTGACGCCATTCAATATTACTCTCTGTCTTCTACTCGGTAAAAAAGCTGTAATACATTTTAGGATCTTCCCTTGAAATCCATATGCTGCCAATTTATTTAAGTCTTTTGTGTGGAACACTGTCAAGGCCTTATTAGTCCCCTACCGGTAAACCCGGGGGACTATAGATTTGCACTCCGTCTGTCCATCTGTCTGTCCATCCGTCAGTCTGTCGCAGTTGGTTTTCCGCACTTTTTTTCGCAGTCCTTCAAGGTATTCAACTGAGAATTGGTTTATTGCTTTGTTATGAGAAGTTACAGATCAAGTTCGAGTTTCACGCGTATACATCAATTTTTGATGGAGTTATGCCACCTTTCGAGTTAAGAAATATGAAAAATATCAGCCTTCCGCACTTTTTTTTCTCACTCCTTCAAGATATTTAAGCGAAAATCGGTGCATCGCTTTAGTATAAGGAGTTACAGAGCAAGTTCGGGTTTCAGACATTTTCGTCAATTTTTTATGGAGTTATGCCCCATTTCGTCTTTATGCAATACGAAAGATATTAGTTTTCCACACTTTTTTTCGCAGTCTTTCAAGATATTATAGTGAGAACTGCTACATTGCTTTGTTATGAGAAGCTACAGACCAAGTTGGAGTTTCAGGCGTATGCGTAAATTTTTAAAGGGGGGTTATGCCCCCTTTCGTCTTAGGAATTATGAAAAATATCAGCTTTCCACACTTTTTTTTCGCACTCCTTCAGGATATTCAAGGAAAAATCAGTTCCATTGCTTTAGTATAAGGGGTTACAGAGCAAGTTCGAGTTTCAGACATTTTCGTCAACTTTTCATGGAGTTATGCCCCCTTTCGACTTATGAAATACAAAATATATTATTCTTCCGCACTTTTTTCGCAGTCTTTCAAGATATTATACTGAGAGCTGCTACATTGCTTTGTTATGAGAAGTTACAAACCAAGTTGGAGTTTCAGGCATATGCGTAAATCTTTGATGGAGTTATGCCCCCTTTCGACTTAAGAAATACGAAATATATCAAATTGCCGCACTTTTTTTTGCACTCCTCCAAGACATTTAAGCGAAAATCGGTGCATCACCTTAGTATAACGAGTTACCGAGCAAATTCGAGTTTCAGACATTTTCGTCAATTTTTCATGGAGTTATGCCCCCTTTTGTCTTATGCAATACCAAAAATATTAGATTTTCCACACTTTTTTTCGCACTCTTTCAAGATATTGTAGTGAGAACTGCTACATTGCTTTGGTATGAGAAGTTACAGACCAAATTTGAGTTTCAGACGTATACGTAAATTTTTTATGGAGTTATACCCCCTTTCGACCTATGAAATACAAAAAACATTAGTTTTCCGCCCTTTTTCTCGCAGTCTTTCAAGATATTCAACTGAGAATTGGTACATTACTTTATTATGAGAAACTACAGACCAAATTCGGGTTTCAGTCGTTTGCGTCATTTTTTGATGGAGTTATGTCCCCTTTCGACTTATGAAATACAAACATATCAGCTTTCAAGACTTTTTCCTTCACTATATATAACTGAGACTTGGTTTATTGCTATGTTATGAGAAGTTACAGATCAAGTTCGAGCTTCAGCTGCTTTTGACAATTTTTAATGAAATTTTTGACTGTCAATCTCTAAAGATTTATATCACCAGGTAGGGGACATGTATTGCAAAGCAATACTTACAGAATGCTTGTTATAGTTCATATACACGAAATCGAAGGATTCTCTGTCATTGAACATCATCGTCCATTCTTCCATTAATAGTAGTAGCTGTGTTGTACATGACCTGTTAGATCTGAAACCATGTTGTTGAGGACAGTAAAGCTGATTCACTTCCATGTGGTTGACAATTTTATCTCGAATAATGGTTTCCATAATCTTACAAGCTATAACTGTGAGACTCACAGGTATATAATTCCCTACTGATGGGCGAAAGACATAAGAGTCTTTAGCTGCTCTTATGTCTCTGTTATGTTACCTTAGCACCCCAAACTCACTCACTGTCATGACTCATGATGTTGACTAACATTTGAATATTCGTAAATCCTGTTTCCTTGCTTGTTTAGTGATAAGGATTTACGGTGTTGCGGCAGCTCGCCATAGTCATGACAGTGAATGAGTCTGACATATCCGAACATAAGAATTTGCATACCAGCAGTTGCAACCATACAATATAATACTGATATTAATAATAATGTTTATTGAGTGACAATTTTTGGAGGACACAGCCCCCATCTATATATATATATATATATATATATATATATATATATATATATATATATATATATATATATATATATATATATATATATATATATATATATATATATATATATATATATATATATATATATATATATATATATATATATATATATATATAATGACTGGCTCGGTCATTACAGTGATAAATTTTCAAAATAGTATTGTCTTGACCTGCAAATGTACATTAAATAAGTAACTATTTAAATATTTTGAAGAAATTTAGTCATTAAAGGGTTACGTCTTAACTATACTGTAAACTTTCTGAGGATACTCTCCAGGATACTGTGTAACACTCTCTTATGTGTTTTCCACATTAGGTGTATTGGTGGTGCAGTGGTGGGCTGGTGGCAAACCTCAGAAAGATGGTTACTGCCTGCCAACCAGAAAGATGAACTGGCCACATTGGCTAGCATCGGACTAATTCATTGAATAATCTAGCCTGACTGGCTGACATAACCATGCGAGTGATAGGGTGGTCGCTATGAACCGTCATGCTCACCAATCATGCTAAAGCAGTCAATGGCTTCTTGACATCTGCCTATCTGTTAATCATGTCTTTAAAAGCTATCAGCTCTTAAACACCAGTTAATATGTGCACATAGAACACAATGCATAAATAGGATTTACGTGGTACAGATATTTAATATTACGATAAAAGGACATAGTAGTGTTGCTCCTGCACTTATGTCCTATGCCTGGGTTACCTAACATTGTTAGGCATCCCTGACTCGTTATGGACTAAGACATAGAGAGTGACTAATATATTTGATTGATTTGAGGCACTGTAATGAGCGATTACAATTTGTATTCGTTGCATTTGCCATGTTGTAACCCGCAGTTACCAGTGTATTCTCGGCATCTTTTTAAGCATGGCAACAAGCGATTACCACACCTGTGTGTTCGTTACATTGGCCATATGGTAACAAGCAATTACCACACCTGTGTGTTCGTTACATTGGCCATATGGTAACAAGCGATTACCACACTTGTGTGTTTGTTACATCAGCCATATGGTAACAAGCGATTACCATGTGTGTTCGTTATATCGGCCATATGGTAACAAGCGATTACCATGTGTGTTTGTTACATCGGCTGTATACTCTGCATGGTCATTATATTGGCTATATGGTAACAAGCGATTACTATGTATCCATTGCATATGCATTATGGTAATAAGCGAATACTGTGCTCATATATCGGTTATATGGTAACGAGCGATTACCATGTGCGTTCATTAAATAGGAAGCGTGGTAACACGTAAGTGAGCGATTATGATGAGTGCGCATTAATTGACCATAAAGTAATCAGAGATTACCATGTACATGCTCTGCAATTGCAGTGTGGTAACAAGCGATTACCAGTTGTCCATTAAATAGGCCATAATCATGGTGAAACATGAATAGCAGTATTGTCAGCACTCTAAGTATGAGATCAAAAGGTTACTCTGTGTATGTTCACTGCATTCAACCCACGCTAACTAATGGTTACCAAGTGTATTAACCGCAGTTAACAAATGGTAATCATTGGTTATCGAACCTTTTACCTGTGTCGCTAAACAGAAGGTTTAATGCGAGCATATAGTGCGTCTTGTTCTTAATACACTTGTTAATGACTGGTTCTACTGGTGAGATCTGTGGAAGCTTGTCCCTGGAGTCCCCAACAGACGAATCAAAATTTCTGGTGTCAAAAGCCAAAATACAACAGCATCAGCATTATTGTTTTCAAAATAGATATTTAGACGCATTTTTCAAAACACTAGTCCTACTGGCACGATCTTAACCAAACTTGTGGGACTGTTTGCCCATGGATCCCGATATGTAAGCAAATTTAGAGTCAAAAGCCAAAATACAACAGCAACAGCTTTCAGTAAGGCAGTTCCAAAATAGACACTCTGAATGTCACGACAGCTTGATTGAAAAATATATCGACGATGTGGATATTAGACCACTTCTCCTTGTTTACGAAAATGATCTATACAGTAAATTCTGCGTATTGCTACTGCATTATGTAATGTTATTCAATCCATGTCATGCTATGTGCAATAGTTCATATAATTTATACTGTAAACTGCTGGAGAATACTGCCAGTCATTAAATTAGTTAATTGTTCAAATTCACCCTGGATGACATCGGTACAAGTTAACCGACCACATGAGTTCCAGCAAATGAACATGTTGATAGCATGTTGCAGCATGCTGTATTAACCGCCCGACATGCCTAAAGCACAGCATATGTTAGCTACATCCTCGGATTAGTTTGCTTAATAAATAAATCATACAAGTTATATGAGTTTTGACAATGCTCTTCATATTATATGTTACATGAAATTTAGGTGAAGCCGGGAAGGTGGTGGCTAAGCTTAGATGTCTGGAATTGAATAAATCTCCAGATCTGACCGTTGTATTCCACTATTGCTCTAAACCTGTAGCCACCAAGAATGCTTAGCAAGAATTGACACTAATTGTAAATTAAGTCTATAACATTGTTGATTGGCTGACCTGATCATGTGGTTTTTATCGGATGATGGTCTGCATACATGTTCCCATATAGGGATGGTGACTGCTACTAGCTGTCAATGGATTGGAATGCTACTTATATGGCCTTGCTATTATGTTGATGCTTTTGCATGAATGAGTTGGCTATTACACACTGTGCCAAGGGAGCTAACTCTGAAATCTTGTTCCAAGGCCTTTAGATTACTTGGCCTTATACTCCTGTCAAATTATGCCGATGAGTATGCTATCTGTGCATTTGCTAACTAATTTTAATAGTAAAAAAACATTAAACAACAAATAAAAAATTATGGTAACGTGGTTACTTTTTTCGATAGGATTATCATAAATAATGTTTTGAACCATGTTTTCCTCATTTGTTAAAATTAAGTCAGACACTAGCTATATTCTGTTGCATATAACCTGTAGGTCTGTTCACGTGTTGATGCAGAAATGTTTCGTTTAATGTTTCATGAAACTTAGTAGTATAACTCTGAATTTGTTGGCATATTAACTTCCAAATCTATGTTTTTGTAGTTAAAATCACCGATCACTAAAAGATGGGTTTGGTTATGCTTTGTTTTTTGCTTAATTAACTCGTTTAGTTTATCGTTGTTAAATTTTGTACTGGAGGGGTTTCTGTATACACAGCCAATCAGGAGGAATGTTACTGTGACCAATACTGATTCTTGAAAGTCAGTGCCTGCTAAGTTAGTCTGAGCTGATGGAATATCATTGAATACGAAAACGCCGACACCACGCAAATTCTGATGTCCTTTGTAGAATGTATATCCTGGTAATTGTAATTCTGTAACATCTACTAAATCTTTTATGTTCTTGGGATATAGTTCTGCAAGTGCTGTTATATCTGGTTAACCGTATAAATCTTGGTGATCAACTCGTCATTTTTATATATAAAATAGAGCGTGCAGTATAGCCCAGTTTCTCTGACTTCTATTAAGTATATTTCAAGAAGAAATTCAAATCTATAAAATGCTAAATAATAATAGAAGAGAGTAACACAAAAATTGAATACAATTTCATGGTACAAATTCTATGCTTAATGTATTCCTTAAATGGGACCGCCTAAATATTGCGTGCGCACTAAAAACATCGTTTATTACATCAAATTTAATCAAAAATCTGACATAAAACGGCGTCACTAAAATATATAAATCTTGTCATAATCCGGTAAGGACGAGATTAGGTTGTCACTCTCGCATTACACTTGAGTAGAACCAAAACACAAATATTCATACCCAGGTAGGGTTATGTTTGTGGTGGTATGAATAAAAACTTCTCATACGTTGGAGCTGATAATGCTAGGATACGTAGGTTAAGCTCAAACTGTTATCAAGCAGGTAACCATTATGTGGATCAGCTCGAATGCATAATATTCGATCACCATCGTGTAATGATCATATATAGAGTCATTTCTGAGTTCCAGAGTCCAGTATATTAGGTCCATAAATATATATATATATATATATATATATATATATATATATATATATATATATATATATATATATATATATATATATATATATATATATATATATATTTCACATATGGATTTCAGTTGTAACTCAAACCAAATCTCCTTATTGCTAGTCCTCTTGATTTTATATATATATATATATATATATATATATATATATATATATATATATATATATATATATATATATATATATATATATATATATATATATATATATATATATATATATATATATATATATACATATATATATATATATATATATATATATATATATATATATATATATATATATATATATATATATATATATATATATATATATATTACTTAATCATAATGTCATTTATATCTAGCTGCTAACAATGCTAAATATGGGTGGGTGCTTTAATCATACATCTTATCTTGGATTATATTGTAATTTCTATTTTTAGCTCATCTGGTTTATGTTGTGGCGACCATCTGTCATCCGTCGGTCATCCATCCATCAACCTTTTCTTTAAACGACCTGATGAACCACAGGGCTGATATCAGCCGGATAAACGGCTTTGGTGGCCATCTTGTATTGTATTTTTATGCCTGTAGTATGGCAATGTGAAATTTAAAATGGTTTCTGGAGAATCACTAAACCAATTTTAACCAAATTTGATAGGATACTTCCTTGTTCTTGTTGCCATTATGGCAAAAACCGTATCATTCTACTTATAGACGTTAGCCTTTCTAGTTGAAATGCCTATGTTCCAGGTGACCGATACAGGCCTTTCATTGGCTTCTTGTTTCATGTTGAAATTGTGAAGAAAACATTGCAGTTATATGCTTAATAATTCAAACCTCCAAGAGGGCTATTACTGAAAAATTACTACTGGAATGACTGGCTCGGTTATCGAGCCAGTCATTCCAGTGGTAAATGTTCAAAAATAGTCTTCTCTTGGCTTGCAAATGGTCACTCCTCAAGACCACTGCAGAGGCCGGATTTGGCCGGCATGGTCATTAAGGGGTTCAGTTTAGGCTTGAATCTGTACCATATTTATGGTCCATAGTACAGTGTTATGAAACTTGGTAAAATTTTAAAATACTAATAAAATTGTTATAATGTGCAGATTTGTACAAAACTTAGTAGGTGGGTACATTTGATACATTCCACAATTTATAGATGGAGTAGCACCAAATTCAGCAGATATCGCTATGCTCCTTTTGGCAATATCTCGTCATTATGAAATTGACATGAGCTATGGTGTTTGGAAATATTTGTTTGGCCAAACACCCATAGCTCGTCTGCAAATGGACATTAAATAAGCAAATATTTAGATTTTCTTGAAAAATAATGTACTACGAAAGTGTTAACCCTTAGCACACTGATGTCAATATTCTACCTTTTATTGTGTCAATAGCAAAGAAACTGGTGTACGTTTTTCAACAATTTTGGTGGAGGATGTTGCTATCTATGACAGCACCATCTCCACCAAATTTGTTGAAAAATAAACACCAGTTCATCTTTTACTTTAATTTGAAAGTGTTAAGTGTTAATACTCAATTGGCATATACTGGTGCATCGACTGATTGCATGGATTGTATAGCTATAGCTCATTATGCAACTGATATTCATTTCCATGTATTATCTCATCATTCATGTTCAAAAAGTTCAAGTATCATTTAATATCTGGAGATCTGATAATTGTATCTGATGTGTCATATATCCTATACAATGGGTGATTGCAGTTTTGGCTATGCCCCGCCCCTTTCTAGCTAAGTTCCACCCATGCTTTGCCCATGTTGGGATCGATTGATCCCTGAATCTCAATTACCAGAAAACTATACAGGTAAGCTGTTGAATATCTTTGTTGTATTTTTTTTTTATCTGGGAGCAACCGCACCCAGTTATATTAGTTTAAAAAATTTTCAACAGAATGTTTATTAAATAGTGGATATACAATTCGTATAACTTGACAGACCATTAAGCGTTTATGACGGCCATAATCACGTGATTCATGATGTAATTCATGAGATCTGCCTAGATGTTGTGTAGTTGATTATGACATCATGTGATTGATCTAGAAACTGGATTCCTCATTAGTTAGAAGAATCACATTTTCATTTAACCCTTTAATGGTCGCGATTTTTCAAGATTTTTGCTGTTTAACTGTCTATTTGCAGGCCATGCTAAGAATATTTTTGAAAATTTACCACTAGAATGACTGGTGCGATTATCAAGTCAGTCATTCCAGTGGCAAATTGTAAAAAAAAATTCTTATCTTGACCTGCAAATGGACATTCCTCAAAACCACCTCCAGAGGTCGGTGTTGGCCAGTTTGACCATTAACCCTTTATATGGGAATGACTGGCTCGATAACCAAGCCAGTCATTCCAGTTGTAAATTTAAAAAAATAGTCTTCTCTTGGTATGCAAATGGACATTTTCTGTGAGAAAATCTAAGATTTCTTGAATAAATTTGAGGTTTAAATGGTTATACCATGCTAGATGCTTATTTTATTCATTTTACATCTGTTTTTGTTCATATCCTAAATGTTGATCAAGTATTAAGATCATTTTTGCTTAGTGCTTATTTTACATATTGGTATACCATCATTTACTAGCTGAATCTAAATTCTCATTTGCTATATGTATACTTTATCAGTTATCTGAATCACATTGTAATTTATACCTTGTTAGTGCTTATTATACTCACAATTTTACCAAATGGAGAATTTTTTTCTGTTCATATCCTAAATGCTGTTGATCAAGTATTAAGATCATTTATGCGTAGTGCTTATTTTAAATATACCATCATTTACTAGCTGAATCTAAGTTCTATGCACTTTTTACTCATTTGCTATATGTATATTGTCAGTTATATGAATCCATTGTCTTTATACTTTGTTGGATACTAATTATAGCCACAATTTTACAAAATGGTGAATTTCTTTTTGTTCTTTATGTTCTCATCCATCCAGGTACATATGCAAATTTTTGTTTTTTGTTCGATAATTTAGATTCTACTTGGAATGTGTTGATGAAACTTAATGAGCAGATTGGGTATGAAAAAGCAGATTATTGTTTGGTCCAATCGTCCATCCATATTTCTCATGTATCTGTCTGTTCATCTGTTCTGGTCTTCCCACCATCTGTCTGTCCATGCCTGTGCAAAACTTCATTGTTAACAACATTTCATGATCATTACCAGCTTCATCTGGGCATGGATCCAAACCACTTGGATTATGCTATCCCACATGGATGCCATTGTTGGGGTATCATTAGCTCGATTACGGAGTAGAACAAGCTATTGGGATACCCTGCACGTCGTCCGTCCAATTTGCGTTTAGCTCAACTTTTCTGTTTATCTCAGATTTGGTTAATCACACTGGACCCAAACTTGGGAACAATGCGTCTAGCTGACACATCTCATGATGACGTTGGCGTCAAAAGGTTAAAGGTCACTGTGACCTTGGTAAAAAACCTTGGGGTTTTTCAACATTAACATTTTTCGTTTAGCTCAACTTTTCTGTTTATATCTCAGGTTTGGTTAATCATACTGGAACCAAACTTGGAATCATGCTTCCTTATGACATATCACACAATGACAGGGTCAAACGGTCATGGTCACTGATACGCATGGCGAACGCCTGTCATCCATCCGTCAACTTGACTGGAAGCATCCTTAGGGCATAGGGATCCAAGTATGTTCAAAGGAAGACGATTGGCCGGCGGCCATCTTCGATTTTGGCTGATTTTTAGCTCACCTGGCCTGAAAAGCCAAGTGAGCTTATGTCGTGGCGACCGTCCGTTGTGTGTCCGTCAACGTTTACTTTAAACGACTTCTCAAGAACCGCCGGGCAAATTTCAATTATATTTGGCAGGAAGCATCCTTAGGGCATAGGGGTCCAAGTTTGTTCAAATGAAGCCGATCGGCCAATTAGACTCGTGGCCATCTTGGATTTTGACCGATTTTTAGAAACGTCTTTAAAAATCTCCGAAACCGCTTGAGGGATTGAAGGAAACCTCATGAAATATGATCTAGGGCAAGAGCTCAACCAAGTTTGTTCAAGGGAACTTAATTGGTCAAATAGTTTGGCGGCCATCTTGGTTGACCTAGTTTTAGCGAAAATAACTTCTCCAGAACCGCTGAAGGGATCAGGCCGAAATTTGGCAGATATCATTAGGGACTAAGGGCCATTAAAGTTTGTTCAAGAGAAGTTGATCCTTCAAAAAACATGGCCGCCGTGGGCCAATCAAAATATAGCATGTTTGGCGGCCATATTGGATTTTTTTTATTTGATGGGTTTTGAGGCCGAAATTGGTTTTATATAGGTTTTTGGGTATTCTGATCTCAAATTCGCAATTTTCTAAACTGTCGGATAAACGGTTTGGTGGCCATCAATATATAGCGTGTTTGGTGGCCATACTGCATTTTTTTATTTGCTTGATTTTGAGGCAAACATTGTTTTTTATGTATTTTTGTGCGTATTGTGATTTCAAATTTGCCATTTTTGAGACTCGGATAAACGGTTTAGCGGCCATCATTTTCCAGCCAAAAGCTCCCATGCTAAAGCAATTGGAAATTTAAAATTTCTCGAGAACTACTGGGCCGATTTCAATTATATTTGGCATGAAGCATCCTTAAGGCATAGAGATTCAAGTTTGTTCAAACGAACCCGATCGGCCAATTTGGCCGGCGACCATTTTGGATTTCGGCCGATTTTTAGAATTGTCTTTAAAAATCTTCTCCCAAACCGTTTGAGGGATCGATTCAGAACTCACGAAATATGATCTAGGGTAAGAGCTGAATCAAGTTTGTTCAAGGGACCTTGATTGACCAAATGGTTCAGCGGCCATCTTAGATGACCTAGTTTTCACAAAAATGACTTCTTGCCAAGAACCGCTGAAGCGATCCGGCCGAAATTTGTAATATATATAATTAGCAACTAAGGCTGATTAAGGTTTGTTCAAGAGAAGTTGATTCGTCAAAAATCTGGCCGCGGTGGAACAATCAAAATAGTGTTTGGCAGCCATATTGGATTTTTTAATTTGATGGATTTTGAGGCCGAAATCGTTTTATATCGGTATTTGGGTATTCTTATCTCAAATTTGCAATTTTCAAAACAGTTGGATAAACAGTCTGGCAGGCATCTTGGATCATTTTACTGCCAAAAGCTCCCATACTAAAGCAATGGGAAATTTAAAATGTATTCTCGATAACTGCTGAATGGCTAAGTGAGCTTATGCCATAGCGACCGTCCGGGCAACAACTTTTTCTTTAAACGCCTTAAGAACCACTGGGCCGATATCAATTATATTTGGCAGGAAGCCTCCTTGGGGCATAGACATCCAACTTTGTTCAGTGACCCGGTTGGCCATTTTGGCCGACAGCCATCTTGGATATTGGCCAATTTTTAGAAACTTTTCTCAGAAACAGCTTGGAGATTGATTTGAAAATGATCAAACATCATCTAGGGCAACAGCGGAACGAACTTTGTTCGTGGGAACTTGATTGGCCAAATTCTTCAACGGCCATCTTGGATGACATAATTTTCATGAAGACGAGTTCTCCCGAACCACTAAAGGGACTGACCAAAATTTGGTATGTATGGTTATAGGAGCATTCTAGTTTGTTCAAGGGAAGTCAGTACGTTAGAATACATGGCCACCATCGACCAATCAGATTTCAGCATTTTTGTGGCCAGATAAACAATTTTGTATTTGATGGGTTTTGGAGCTGAAATTGGTTTTGTGGTATGATTTCAAATTTTCCCACCGAAAACTCAGTAAATCCGTTAGAAATTAAACACTTTAATGGCCTCTGCAGTGGTCTTGAGGAATGTCCATTTGTAGGCCATGAGTCCTATTTTTGAAAATTTACCACTGGAATGCCTGTCTCGATAACCGAGCCAGTCTAGTGGTAAATTTTTTTAAAGTGCTCTTGACCTGCAAATGGGCATTCAATAAGCAAATATTTAGATTTTCTTGATCAAATTTGACCATTAAAGGGTTAAAATGTCTCGTGATGCATCCTTGTCACAATTCTGATCAAAACCTTAAGGTTCTACTGATATCCAATGACCTTTCTAGTTGAAATGCCTACGATCCAGGCTTGTTCGCATTTTGAAAACTGATATCCTAGAATCCCAATTTCAAAGTAACTATACACTTATCAGGTAAGCCGTTGAATATTTTGAAACTAATTTGACTGTTAGCTGTTGCTGCCTATGGCAACAACAGCTCCCCATCAAATTAGTTTCAAAATATTCAACTGAATGTTTAATAAATTGCAAATTGATCAAAAACACAAATCATTAACGATTTTCTGAGAAACCATTACAACATTCTTGATGGACATACGTCATTTAAACTGTGATGTCTGCTAACACGTGATGTATTTGATGATGATTTCAGCCACGTCAAATACCTAGGTGACATATTGGATCCCTCAATTGTGACTTTTGGATGATGACATGAATAGTTTATTGGCCTACAGACCAGTGTTCTAAGAAAAGTAATGCTGGCAAAACTGTACTAAAAAAATCCCTGTAAATTTATCGGACAGTTCCCAAAATAGCAGTATTAACCCTTGCCACTCTGATGTCAGTATCCTATCTTTTACTGTATCAATAGCAAAGAAACTGGTGTACATTTTTCAACAATTTTGGTGGAACATCTTCCACCAAATTTGTTGAAAAATGAACACAAGTTCTTCGTTTAATTTAATTTAAAAATTTGAATAGCCCTAAATAATGGATATTGTGACAAATGGCGAAGTCACATCGTCTGCATATGCCCTCAAATCATACATTCCTGAGCATATTCATATGAAAGTATTGCACTGAAAATATAGCAACTGAGATTTTGTCACATGTAACAAATTTTAACTAAATGTCAACTAGTATCAAGCAAAAACACAGATTTCTCATGAAATCCTAATTTAGCAGGGGAAATAACCATGAACAAACAAAATGCAAGTGAAGCTCTAGAGCTAAGCAAGATCTGGCCTGGACAAGAAAATTTCAAAAGGCAGATAACTCTGATGAATACAAACAGTTTGTCTCTAAGATCATGACACTGCGTCTCCGCATTATATATCCACTGAAAAAGAATTTGGAGTGTAGTTTCTAATCTCTCCACGATCTGTCACAGACAAGAAAGAAAATTGTGACAAGTTTTTTTTCTTTCAAGGTAGATAACTCTGGCAAATATAGATGGAATTTGTCAAGCGCAAATCATGACACTGCGTCCCCTATTAATATATCCGCTCTCATCATGATATGGGCAAGACAAGAACAGGTGAACATGGTGCCATCACATAATACAAACCCATTGCGCAAACATAAAATGACAAGCCACTTGCATGGGCAAGATCACCATTGTAACGTACAATAGAGGGAGGGCACCTGGAGTCTCAAGACTGTTCAAACCATAGTCTAACTTCTGTACCTCAAGTGAAAGCACTACATGTTGAGCGCACGTCGGATAGGAAACCGATTTTACAATGCAATTTTCTACTTATAACCAAATGTGCCTAGCCACCGACAAAGTTAGAAATCAACTTAAAGGGATGCTAAACTCATTTCAGATGTGGTATTGCACCGATAGATTATGGTTTATAGATGCCATATCATTCATATCCTGTCACCTTCCTTTATCTACATCACAAATATCTGCTTTGTAATATCGTGTAAATGTTAAACAGTGGTCACCACCATCTTGTCCCCTCAAGCAATAGTGTGATGTCATGTGTCCTTTATTATGTATAATTATCTTGTTATATGGCAGCAACAACTTTCAGTCCAATTAGTTGCAAAATAGCTTACCTGTATGATTGCTTTTATACCACATTGTCAAACTAAAGATTGCACCTCTATGATTGTGTGAATATACGGAGGCATACATGCTAGATTTTTTCTGATTGGTTTAAAAGTAAATTATGACAGCCATCATAAGCTGTTGAAACAAGAGGCACAAGGGGCATGTTGCTCACCTAAATGAGTTTGTGGACATTTGCAAGTCCAATATGGCCGCCAAACACTACATTTTGATTGGTGCACTGCCGCCATGTTTTTGACGTAGCTCCTTCCCTTGAACAACCTTTAATGGCACTCGATGCGTAATCATATCACACAAATTTCAATCTGTTCAGTGGTTCCGCCTTTGTTTGAACAAACATGGACCTGTCAAATGTACTTGAAATCAGTCCAGTGGTTCTCGAGAAGACATTTTAAATTTCCCATTGCTTTAGTATGGGAGCTTTTGCCAGGAAAAAGATCCAAGATGGCTGCCAAACTGTTTATCCGACAGTTTCAAAAATGGCAAATATGAAATCAGAATACCCACAAACAAATAAAACCAATTTCGGCCTCAAAATCCATCAAATAAAAAATCCAATATGGCCCCCAAACACGCTACATTTTGATTGGCCCACAGCAGCCATGCTTTTTTATGGATTACCTTCCCTTGAACAAACTTTAATGGCCCTTAGTCTCTAATCATATCTCCACAATTTCAGCCTGATCACTTCAGTAGTTCTCGAAAGTCGTTTTCGGGAAAGGTCATCCACGATGGCCGCCGAACCATTTGGTCAATCAAGTCCTCTTGAACAAACTTGACTTACATCTTGCCCTAGATGATGTTTCACAAGTTTTGAATCGATTCCCGAAGCGGTTTCGGAGATTTTTAAAGGCGTTTCCTAAAATCGGACGAAATCCAAGATGGACAGCAGCCAAATTGGTAATAGGGTTCATTTGAACAAACGTGAATCCCTATGCCCTAAGGATGCTTCCTGCCAAATATAATTGAAATCGGCCTAAATCCTGAATCTTTCCTTGTCAGCATGATAGAAAGCTATGACATCATGGATGGATTATGGGTGGCAAATTCTATCATCTTAATAGTTAGTATATGGAATGTAAGATAAGGGGAGTTTTTCTTTAAATGCACTGGTAGGAGATAAATTCCTAGTGTCTAATTCTACCCTTCCGGAAGGGCCCCCTCCGCAACCAAATGTCAACACTCTAGCTACCATTGGCAAATATTGACAATACACAGACCAAAGCCCACAAGGATATTGAGTAATCAGGATGACTAACTTATAGATCAGCATATGTCATGTTCGACTAGCTAGTCAACTATAGTTCACCGAGCTCAGTTCCAAATGGTTAGTATGAAATGCCGTAAAATCCAAAATAACCGATAGATTTTGCTTGCCACGGTTAAATGCACATAAACATGTTAATATTTCCCTAACCTATGTAAGTGATGAAATTATGGTGTCCTATGGTAAAGCAATGTTCCTAAAGCCCATTTCCTTCCCACTTTATATTATATTCAAGCTTTTAGCGGACAACAGTAACCCATTTTTGTAGGCCATCAAAACAAAGGGTTAATTGAGACTGGTGCTCGGCTCCAAATTTTCTGCAATAGTAATTCAGTGGGGAATCAGGTACCAATGACCTATAGTTAATTATCCATCGTTCGACTGGGCATAGCGACTGCGCATGTTCAGTAAACCAGCAAACTTGCCTATAGTTAGCCAGTCAAACTTGATCTTAGCTGAAAACCCAAGTTTGATGCCATCGCCGTCAGAAAAGCATCAGCATTCAATTACTGTTTCGCAGATGAGGAAAATAATCAGAAACACAGGAAATTTTGTACCTAACGTACACATCTTTTTTATTTTTTAACAATATGCAGCTAAACAGTACATTTTAATTCTCTAAGTTTTATTTTCCAGTTACCATGACACCTGTGAGAAAACTATTCGAGAACAATTTACAATACTACGCTTGTGTCAATAATACCACGATTGTGACAATATACAGGGTGAATCCTATAATCTGTAGCACTTTTCAGCGCTAAGCTACTGGAATAGTTTCACAATGTCAAATAAATATCGGGTTTAGGTTGTATCAATCACAATGTGTCTTAACACTTTCACATCGACACCAGCCTCTTCAATGGTCTTGAGGAATGTCCATTTGCAGGCCTAGAGAAGTATTTTTGAAAATTTTCCATTGGAATGACTAGCTCGATAACCCAGCCAGTCATTCCAGTGGTAATTTTCAAACCTAGTCTTCTCTTGGCCTTCAAATGGGCATTCATTGCCATTCAATATGCAAATATTTTGATATTCTTGACCAAATTTAGCCATTAAAGGGTTAAAGAGATATTAATCTTAATTCGAGTCTGTCATAGAAATTCCATTTAATTCACTTTCATATGGAGCTATATTTCTATCAAAATAATATCCTTTTAACCGTTCAATTTTTTCAAGAAAATAATAAATGTTTATGACATTAGATGCCTAGACAGTGTATGCTAAAAGTATGTAAGTGCCAATATTACATGAATACTTAGCAGCCGCTTCATGAATAAGACGTAGTTGGGTCTTCTGAATAGGTGCTGACAGCTGGGGCAGGTGCTGACAGCTAGGCAGGTGCCGACAGCTAGGCACTCTTCCACAGATCCTCGAAAGACTACATTAACTTCAGGCCGCAGAGAATCATGTAATATCGGAGTACTAGTACAAGGTGATTGCTTAACGGTTGAACAAAATAAGACAGTGAAACTTTATCAAATGGTCAGGTCACAACCTGCCTATGTTCCCAAGGAGTGCAAAAAAAATAGTTTTAAAAGTGGTCTCTAACAAAACTATTCTATATGGAACGATGTTTCAACAGAGCACTTCACTCCACCATCCTTTACGCAATACGCTTATGATGTAATATATGTCCATGTGACGTATGACATCATTTCGCGTGCAATTATGTCATATATTAAAAACAGGGTGTTGTTTTTGGCAAGTCACCTCCAAACATGATTCGCGAAATAGCAGACCGCTCTACCAAAACATATCATTCCATAGGAGAAACTTTTCTGCTCTGCGAACACAGCAAAGCGTTCTGGAAAGTTTTCCTTAAGGAATGCAAGGCTGGTACTGAAAGTGCTGATCAGCAATCTTAGTCTGTTTTCCTTGACTGGTTAATCTTCATGGAGTAGGTAATTTTTTTTATCCATGATGACTCGAAAAAGAAAATCACCCTATTAAACCTTTAACACTCTAACTGGCCCAAACCAGCTTCTGCAGTGGTCTTGAGAAATGTCAACTTACAGACCTAGAAGAGAATTCTTGAGAATTTACAACTGGAATGACTGGCTCGATAACCGAGCCAGTCATTCCAGTGGTAAATTTTCAAAAATTGTCTTCTCTAGGTCTGCCAATAGACCTTTCCCACACTAGCGTATTTTGGCAAAATACCTTCCCAGAATGCATCGCTGGAATGCATCGCTCATACCACTTCCGGCTGGTAACCGCGATAGCCGACACACAAACAGCATTACTTTACTTTTGGAATCAGATAAAACGCACTTTTAAACAGTTTATATGAAGAACTAATTTCATAATAGTATTGAAGTCATACATCATCGGAAAGCTAAGCCCATTTTCTATACGTTTCTGTATTCGTTTTCATAGTTTTGTCAACTTTAATACCGTTGTTTGTAATTTTTAAAAAGCCCCTATTGTCCACTTGATTTAATGAATCTAGGTATAATGGCGTATTTTATAAAGCAAATAACCCAGTGAAAGATTTACAAAAACTAAAAATAATGTATTAATGTTTCCGCAATTCAATGCGCTTTCCAATGATGTATGACTTAAATAATATAGTGATTTTAGTTTATCATAGGAACGGCTTAAATTGTAGTGTATTTTAGTGCAATAGTAACTCAATGCTGGTCAGCTGCTTGTTGGCGGCGTTACCAGCCAACAGTTCCGTGCTGAGCTTTGATTTAGGGGAATCCCGGCGTAATGACATCAATGTGGGAAAGGTGTATCGATATTTTCTTTGAGAATATTAAAATTTTCTTGAACAAATTTAAGGCTTAAAGGATCAACTCTCTGTCTGCTGAATTTCTAAATTATTGTCTAGTGGCTTGCTAGAGTGAGACAGTTAAAGGAATGCATGTGAGGTCAACGTGTGATGTGAATGTTTTATTATCATACATAGCTGCTATGAGATGCACTGTTAACAAACGAGCAAGCACAACACACTTCTCCACACCGATTGGACACACTCATTTAATAACATAATAATTATTATAGTACTAATAACTATCATTTTGAAATGCAAATTATTTTAATGCATACATCATTGTTATTGTCATACAAATTATGTTAATAAAAATTAAAGTAACTATCCAATCACGTGTGCACACACACACTCATAACATTGAGCAAATACAAAAGCCAGGTTAATATACTTCCTAGTCAAAATAAATTAACAATTTTACTGTTGTATTAGCAAATTCTGGTTTGCTTCACGCTGGCTTAACTCTAAGCATGATTATTGCTTATGGAATGTCCATTTGCATGCTTATAGAAACGATTTATGAAAATCTCTTGCCATAAACACAGACATTCTACAAGACAACTACATTCAGCAAGAGCACTGAGGAAGCTGGCTTCAGTATTAAACCCTTTAACTCTCGAATTTGTTTTAAAAATGTCAATTTTCTCATAGAAAATGTCCATTTCCAGACCAAGAAAAGACTATTTTTGAAAATTTATCACTGGAATGACTGGCTCGGTTATCGAGCCAGTCATTCCAGTGGTAAATTTTCAAAAATAGTCTTCACTTGGTCTGCAAATGGACATTTGTCAAGCCCACTGCAGAAGCCATTTTTGGCTGATATTGAGTGTTAAAGAGTTGAGAATTACAACTAGTCACGTAAATACAATGTCCCATTGTAGTCCACACAACAGCATTTCCGTTGACAACTGCCCTATCTTACCAGACTCCCCATTCTTTAGTGACAATTTTTGTGCCACCCAAGTTAGACATGTAAGACAAATTTGACAGTAAATTGAAAATGAGACATGATCCTACACATGGTTTATGAACAAAAATGAATCACCACAAATACGCTTATGATCATGTCGATAGTCACTTACAGGACTGGCGGTATGATCAGCGAACTAAAAGAAGAAGAAAGAAGACCACAAATACGCAAATATTTGGTCCGTGTTTACGGACAGGGGTCAGAATGTTTTAATGTCATCTATCTATGGGATGATCGCATATTTAATGAGGTCATCCAAACTGGATTGAGGTCACCATGGCGCTGTTTTCACAATTGACAGTGAATGTATTGACTAGCTTCTATAAACGGAGATTTGGTATGAAGCAGAAAACGCAAAAACGGGATTTATGTCAATTGGCTATGTTTGATGACCATAATCTCGTGCCAATATTCCCACAAACATTCAAATTATGTTAACGTTAGCAATTAATTTGATCGTATTTCAATTTATACTTTAAATTCTATATAACTAAACTGCGTGATTTCGTCATTCAAATAAATTATAAAGTTTAACGGGGGCGTCGCCATTTTGATATTTACGACGAACAGAGCAAAACTTGGTAGCTGGTTCAGTAGATCCTGCACTTGAATGGCAAAATGCCTGTATCACGAACTGCGTCAATGAACCACTGACACTGTCAGTCATGAAAATGCACCCCATGACCTAAAATCAAACAACTTTCGCCAACAAATCCCAGAAAATTTGTATTCTTTACACTATAAAGCTTATAGTGTTGGATATTTTGAAATTAATTTGACTGGCAGTTGTTGCAACCTAAGGCAGCAACAGCTCCCAGTCAAATTAATTTCAAAATATTCTAGTTTTCCTGAACTTAAAAATGAGATATGGGGAATTCATTAGTGAAATGGTTACGATTCCAGTTTCTCAATCTTCAAAAGACTATATAGTGAAGCTGTCGAATATTTTGAAACTAATTTGACTGGAACCTGTTGGTGACATACATGACAAATTAGTCAAATTAGTTTCAAAATTTTCAAAAGAATAATCCATCTCTCATAAACAACTTATCTATTTGATCTTTAAGAGTTAATGACGGTTGGAAGTGAGTAAACATTTTGACCCCTGTTACAGTTTATGGACATGCTATAAGCTTATAGTATATATTCACTGAATATACAATCACAATAATAAACATGAAGCGCAATATAATACACATGGATATATCACAATTAATCTTGCCAAATTATATTACACCTTTTGACCGTAATCCTAATGCCTCTAGTTTACCCATATGATTCCATCATTAGCAGTATAAGCAATAATTGTCATAAATAAGTTTAAATGTTTCCAGATCAAAAACGGAAACATGTTATTTAGTAAATGTTCTATTGAATATTTTGAACATAATTGGATTGGAAGACATTGATGCCTTAGGCAGGAATGTCTTCCAACCCAATTATGTTCAAAATATTAACCCTTTAAAACCTCGAATTTGTTCAAGAAAATTTCAATTTTCTCATACAAAATGTTTGTTTGCCGACCAAGAGAAGACTATTTTTGACAATTTTACCACTGGAATGACTGGCTCGGTTATCGAGCCAGTCATTCCAGTTGTAAATTTAAACAAAATAGTCTTGGTTTGCAAATGGACATTTCTCAAAGACCACTACAGAAGCCGTTTTTGGCTGATGTGAGTATTAAAGGGTTAAACTCTACTAGTATGGTTTATTTCATTTTGGAAATATGTTAAGTTATATCCGAGCTTTACTATAAACAAGAGGCCCAAGGGGCCTGTATCGCTCACCTGCATCATAGGCATTTCAACCGGAAAGGCCATCAACAATAAGTAGAACCCTACAGAGTTGAGCAGAATTATAACAAGAAAACAGAAGCCATGTTTCTTTATGTATCAACTACTTTTGAACAAAACTTAACGGCCCTTAGTCCCTTATCATATCTCCCAAATTGCTTTACTATGGGCCCATTGCTTTACTATGGGAGCCTATGGCAGGAAAACAAACCAAGATGGCAGTCAAACCGTTTATCCAACAGTCTCGAAAGTGGCATATTTGAACTCGCCACCCTGATAAGCATATATATAGCAATTTTCGCCATCAAAATACATCAAATACAAAAAAGCCAATATGACAAAAAGCTAAATTTCGATTGGTTGATGACGGCCATGTTTTTTAACGTACAAACTTCGTTTGAACAAATTTGAATGGCCCTTGGTCCCTAAGCATATTTAATAAATTTAAGCTCTATTCGGGAAAACCACGTCATCCAAGATGTCTGCCAAACAAATAGGCCAATCAGGTTGCCTTGAACAAACTTGTCTACCGTTGCACTAGATGATGTGTTATGAGTTTTGAATCAATTCCTCCAGCGGTTTCGGAGAAGATTTTTTAGTGTTTCTAAAAATCGGCTATTTTGGCCGGCGGCCATCTTGGATTTTGGCTGATCGGCTTCCTTTGAACAAACTTGAATCTCTGCCCTAGGGATGCTTCCTGCCAAATATAATTGAAATCGGTCCAGCGGTTCTTGAGATTTAGTCGTTTAAAGAAAAAGTTGACAGACAACGGACGGACGATGGATGGTCGCAACGGCATAAGCTCACTTGGCCTTTCAGGTCAGGTGAGCTAATAAACCACTTAACACATACCTAGTTTTTGTAAGATTTCTGTCCATCATGATAAGCAATGTAGCGATTATTATAAGCGATTGAACTCTAAAATACATTTAATGGTGATTTAATCAGATTACATAATGCAATCATCTTTTGCATGGTAATAACTGCTGTTCATTTTGAAGTGTTGCTCGTCACTATCCTTGCTGAAGTCATAGATCTCTAGTAATCGGTTCCCATGGTTATTCTCCGACAAGTATAAGAATCAGGGTAATAATGCTTATTCCGTTTTACTCCTTAACCTCATATCAGCTAAAAACGGCTTCAGCACTGGTCTCAAGAAATGTCCATTTGCAGATGAAGAGAAGACTTTTTTGAAAATTTACCACTAGAATGACTGGCTCGATAACTGAGCCAGTCATTCCAGTGTTAAATTTTCAAAAAATAGTCTTCTCCTGGTCTGCAAATAGACATTATCTATAAGAAAACTGAAATTTTCTTGAATAAATTTGAGGGCCTAAAAATAATGGTGAAAAAAAAATCAGAATATTTTCTTATTGAATGTCCATTTGCATGGCAAGCGAAAACTATTTCTGACAATTTCCAAGTGGAATGAATGGCTGGCGTATCGAGCCAGGGATTTCACTGTTAAATTTAAAAAAATAGTTTCTCTATTCTCTTGCCCTGTAAAGGGACATTCCTCGACACTTCTGTAGAAATTGTTTTGGCCGACTTGACCTGAACACTCTGAATTATAAGTTACTTTACTATCTCAGGAGACAACTACCACAGCAAATTATTTAACCCTTTACTGGTCAAATTTGGTCAAGAAAATCAAAATATTTCCTTACTGAATATCCATCTGCAGTTAGAGATTAGTATTTTTGAAAATTTAAACTCCAGTGGTATACCTCCACTTTACCTGCTGGTGAATTTTCCTCAATACTACTACAAAGGCTTGACTACTAAAGGATTAATATTGTCAAGTTCAGCCTAACAATATTTAATCCCTAAATTGGTTCCAGACTCATAGAAAATCTTCATTTGCAGACCGAGAAAAGACTATTTTTGACAGATTTTGATTGGAATAACTGGCTCGCTGTTAAAGGGTTAAATAATATTGCAATTTCAAATATTTGCTATAAATTATTCACCACTAACTGTAAGGCAATCTTTTAACAATGTAACCCTTCAATGTGTTTTTAAAAAATTAATTTTCTCATAGAAAATGTCCATATTTGTAGACCAAGAGAAGACTATTTTTGAAAATTTACCACTGGAATAACTGGCTCGGTTATCGAGCCAGTCATTCCAGTGGTAAATTTTCAAAAACAGTTCTCTTGGTCTGCATATTGGCATTTCTCAGGACCACTGCAGAAGCCGTTTTTGGCTGATGAGTGTTAAAGGGTTAAACAAGTAAAGGTTGGTACCATAAAGTAAAATGAGTTTATAAACATGCAACCGATTACAAAACTAATCTAGATTACCAAATACTGCAGATAATAATACACCACATGCTAATGACGATAAAACATACCGTTGAATATTTTGAACATAACTGAATTGGAAGCCATTGCTGCCTAAGTCAATCCAATTTTGCTCAAAGTATTCAACACAACTTTTCATACTAACATGTTTTTGTTTTGGAAACATGTTAACTTATTTATGAGCTGTACTGTAATTCAAGGAACACTGCACATAATTATTCACCAGAATATATAGCTGTCACTGAAGATATACTAGTACCATATCTAATATAAAGATTAGTGCGTGCGTGCGCGTAAATTTTACAACAAATATAGCTGCCATCATTTCAGGCTCCTCTACTTCATTTCATCCTCTGTTTTATTCATAGTATTTACATTCTGTCTATGGACCAGCAAAAGGTGGTCAGTAAACGAAAGGTTCACAAGGCCATATCGATCAAACAGCTTAAGACGACCATGAACAGAGACCAGGGACTTGAACTCCCACCATGACACTCTTCTGATCCCGTGAGATCTCGCTAGTTGCGGAATGAACAAGACCCAGCAGAGATCAGTATGGCTGGTGAGGGTCAGGAGATCTGGGCGAAATATTTAAAATGAGTTAATAAATTACCTTCGAGTTGTTTAACCCTTTAATGTCTAAATTTGGTCAAGAAAATATAAATATTTCCTTATTGAATGTTCATTTATCGAACCAGCCATTTCAGTTGTAAACTTTCAAAAATACTCTTCTCTTGGCCTGCAATTGAACATTCAAGACCTCTACAGAGGGTGGGTTGAGCCGGTTTCGTCATGAAGGGGTTAAAATGATTATATGATTATGTACCCTGAAATAATTAATGCCTTTTAAACTTATTCTCATTGAAATGATATGTGAAGATATTCATTTAAGGATTTGTAATTATAATGCCACAAAAAATATGACTATTTAAGGAAATATTACAAATTCAAAATTCAATCATTTAACCCTTTAATGGTCAAGTCGGCGAATACTGACCTGTGCAATGGTTTGGCCACTGTCCATTTGCAGGTCAAGATGGGTTTTTTAATTTTATCGAGCTAGTCATTCCAGTGGTAAATTTTCTAAGATAGTCTTCTCTTGGGCTGCAAATTGACATTTCTCAAGACCACTGTAGAAGTCATTTTTTGCTGATATGAGGGCTAAAGAGTTAAAGCATTAAAAGAAGTTCATCAGCATAGCCTGTTATAGATTAACTGCCTGCCTGCTTAATTTCAGTCAAACTGTTTTCAAAATAGTCGGCATGTTCAGAGTCATTGCTCATTAAAATGATTTTCTGGTGGCTTGCAGCAGTCAGACAGTTAATAAGAACACGTGTACTCTAGCAAATGCATATTTGAAAAAATTTTAAATTACACATTTTATACCACTTTTCCTTCGAGCGATTAGTATGCTAACTCATTACTATTTAAATCATATCTTGATTCATGCAGATCCATTAATTAATATAAATACTATGTATGACATCGAAGAGTACCTAAAACTCTCCCTAAACACAGGCAATATGTCTTAATCCTTAAACGCTCAAATTTTCTTAAAACTAAATTTAAGTTTTCTTATAAAAAACTTATTTGCCGAGTTTTTTTGAAAATTTACCACCGAAATGACTGGCTTGGTTACCGAGCCATCATTCTCGTGGTAAATTTTCAAAAATAGTATTATATTGGTCTGCAAATGGACATTTCTCAAGAATACCACAGAAGCCATCTTTGGCCGAGTGAGGGTTAAAGGGTTAACACAGATGTCTTGTCACGGGAAAAAGTATTGGGGGGGGGGGCTTTGGGGGGGGGGGGGGGGGGGGGGGGAGAGGAAATACAGAATACTTCATTCATTAGCTGGAAAGGTCAAAAGGTCATACATTGTCTCAAACAAGCTTCACTATGCATAAATTAAAAGTACATTTACATATTACATTATGCATGAATGAATGAATGCACCATTAAATAATTAATTAAAAAATTATATTCTCAAAAATTAACGGAATATTGTTTCACACATTTCACTCTGCAAGATAAACATTGTAGAGATCATATTCAGCATAGTATAGATCTTAAAAAACGTGATTACTTTGAAAAGAAATCATCTGAAAATATTCATCAGATATCGTAATTAGATTCCTTTAACAATTCAATGATCAAATTTGTTCAGAAAAAATTTCTTAACCTCATTCATAATGTCTATTTGCAAAGCAAGAAGGACAATTTCAGAAAATTTACCACTGGAATGACTAGTCTCGGTTGACGAGCCACTAATTTCAGAGGTAAATTTTCAAAGATTTCTCAAGATCACTGCGTAATGCTGGTTTGGGCCCGACCATTAGAGTTAAAAATATCCTTGGTATTCCATAAGAAGCTATTTTGACAATAATAATTACAAGACTGATTTATGTACATAATTATCATTAGGTCATTAACACAGAAGTTGTTACATCTTAGAACCTTTAAGCAACATTGCAAATTTGGCTAAATTACCAAACAACCATTTTAGAATCACATATATTACATAATTTTACCAAAACGAGTGGCATACTATTTTGCCTGGACATAAAAATTTATTAGACATCAAACATTCTTATAAAAGAAATAATTTTCCAAACAATATTACCAAAATTTAATAGATATTGTCTATTTAACAAAATCTAAGAATCAATGTTCATCTCTGTCTAAAGCTAGGATTCCATTAACGAGTATCCGTATCCAAATATTTTTCGCTCCCATTGCCACTAGATAGTATGATTCCATATGTCTGTATGCGTATGTGAACCCTGTCCGTATCCGAATCCGATTGCTACATGTAGCGATTTCATTCGGATACAGACAGCATTCGGATGTAAGATTCCTTGAAAATGACGTTTTCATTACGTCATTTATGGGCTTTCCTCAAATCGACACTATTATTCTGTACATGTGTTCCAATATATAAGTTAAATTCAGAGTAAGCGCGCTGGAATGTGAAAATCACTGAAAGGCTGATTATTTTAGAAGACATTCATGTTACTAGTAGTAGTAGTAGTAGTAGTAGTAGTAGTAGTAGTAGTAGTAGTAGTAGTAGTCCAATTGATTGAATAAAATCACTACTTTCGGATACGCATACGTACAAATGGAATCACTCATTCGTATATGCACCCGCGTTAATGGAATTCTAGCTTAAAGTTAAATTTCTTCAATAACATCCAACACACTAGAGGGAATAAATTTAAATTACCATATTCATCAATATTTGCTTAAATATTTTAAAAACTAATTCAATTAGACGTTGGCCAGCCATTACATATGCAATCACATAGGCCGATAAAATGAGCAAGCCTTTTTAGCTCCTTTAACCCTCTAGTGGTCATGCCGACCAAAACCGGACTCCGTAGAGGGTTTGAGGAATGTCCATTTGCAGGCCAAGAGAACTTTTTTTTTTAATTTACCACTGGAATGCCTGGCTCGATAAATGAGCCAGTCATTTGTGGTAAAATTTCAAAAATAGTCTTCTCTTGGCTTGCAAATGTACACTCAATAAGCAAATATTTTGATTTTCTTGACCAAATCTGACCAGTAAAGGGTTAAGTCACGTGAAGATTTGTGCCAGCTTGAATATATCAGGTTAATACTGTCTTACTATCTAAACAGTAGTCAGTCCATTTTTATCTTTAAATCTTACCAGGTCGTATTTAACTCTTACCATTATGGTGTCAAAAATTTTAATTTTCAAATTAAATTAAAAGATGAACTGGTGTTCATTTTTCAACAAATTTGGTGGGAGATGGTGCTGTCACAGACAGCAACATCTTCCACCAAAATTGTTGAAAAATGCACACCTGTATCTGTGATTTTGAGACAGCAAAAATATAGAATATTGACATCAGAGTGGTAAGGGCTAATGAATAAATTCGGTCAAGATAATCAACTTATTTCTTTAATGAATCTCCATTTGGAGGCGAGGAGTATTTTTGAAAATTCACCACTGACATGATTGGCTCGATTAATTGAGCCAGTTATTCTAGCGGTAAATTGTCCAAATAGCCTTCTCGTGGACTACAAATAGGCATTCATTAAGACCACGGCAGAGGCCGGTTTGGGCCGACTCCGTCGTGAAAGGGGTAATGACCTATATTAGAGATTGTTCTGCAATAAATAATCGGTTGAAAACCTATATTACCCCTTTAACGTTCAAATCAACTAAAACAGATTCTGCCGTGCTCTTAGCAAGTCCATTTGCAGACAAAGATAAGACTTTTTGAAAGTTTACCACTCGAATGTCGTAAATTTCAGTCGTAAATTTTCAAAAATAATCTCTTGGTCTGCAAATGGATATGGAGAAGACTGAAATTTTCTTTGATAAATTTGAGAGGGTTAAAATGGTAAAAAGATTGAAACTGCACAATCAGATCTAGGAGTGCACCACCGTATCAAGAACGTATCAAGAATCCAAAATTGTACTTTTGTTTTAGTTTATAGAATATTTTGAGGTGTACCTGCGAAGACCCAGATCTAGTGAAATATTAACTCGCTACACATACACACGCACAATGGAGGAATCCAGGTTTATATATGCCCCTCCCATCTCTATCTAAGTTCCACCCACACTTCACCCATGTTTGGATCGATCAATCTCTGGACTCTCGCTTTCAATTTCCAGAAAACTATACAGGTAAGCTGTTGAATATTTTGAAACTAATTTGGCTTGGTGCTGTTAGTGCCCAGTAAAATTTGTTTCAAAATATTCAACAGTATGTTTATTAACTAGTAAAGACATAAAATTTGTATAACAACGCTATAGTCCATCACCAATTATGCATTTGTGATGAACTTAATTACGTCATTGATTATGACATCATCCTCTACGTCACGTAGTTGATTATGATGTCTTATGAAAATGTCCATTTGCAGACCAAGATTTTTGAAAATTTAGGACTAATGACTGGCTCGGTTATCGAGACAGTCATTCGTTATAAATTTTCAAAAATTTACTCTTGATCTGCAAATGGACATTTCTCAAGACGAATGCAGAAGCCGTTTTTGGCTTATATGAGTGTCAAGGGGGGTTAATCATATCTTATTTAAATAAGCAATATTTAAAGATTTAATATACAGCGTAACAATTTCATGGCAGTGTTTAAAAATTGGATATAGCTTATATTCTATTAAATATAGGACTGGCAGTAATAAGAATAATTCACAAAATCAACTCTTATAACTGAAATATATTAATTATACTGTATAGGTAATTTGTCTTAAAATTTTAGTTTGATAAAAATTAAATTGTATTAGATAATAGCACTAAACTTTAACATTATAGAGGAACCGGAGTCCTCTGGCTGGAGAAAGACGAGATAAAACATGTCCAGTGTTTGAACATATTTTCGTTTCCATTGCATTGTTAAGAAACAGGGTTAAAATTTTTCCAAAAATCCTATACTAGTCAACAGGACTGGTAACCTTACAAAACTGCCAGTCCACAAATCTTACAAGTCTGTCATCAATTATTTTCAATACTAAGCGTTCAATATAATGGCGGTCAAGCATATTTTATTTTTCAAACAGTTCCAGCTTAGGTATCACTGTTTGAACAGTAATCAGCTGGACAGAAATAGCTCCTGCGCAACGTTTTACAGAAAAAAATACTATAGTTGTACAAATCTTTCACTAGTCTGGTGCACTGGTTTAGTCATGATGAGCGCAAGTCTATACAATTATTTACTAGTCTCGGACTAGCAAACTAGTGTAAAATTTGAACACGAAAAGATATATATATATACTCATACTATCACACCCGTCCCACAATACTAATCCCCTAAACAATAAAATCTAGACTGTCATGGCAAACAATCTTGCAAGTGTTACTTCCAATGCTAAATATGAATCCATGATTCAAAGACGGTACCATTAAGGGCAACCCTTAAGGATTCTTGACAGGTTTTCACACATAAATGTTCTTCAATAACACTTGAATGATCAAGCCAGCCCAAATCGGCCTTTGCAGTTATCTCGAGGAATGTCTATTTGTAGGCCAAGATAAGGCAATTGTTTTAATTTTACGACTAAAATGACTGGCTCAATAACTAGGACACTCATTCAAGTGGTAAATTTGAGTAAGTATGCTCCTCTGGGCCTGCAAATGGACATTCTTTGATAGATTTTCTTGACCAATGTTGACCATGAAAAGGTTGAATGTGAGCTGTTGTGAAAGATTTATGTACAAAACCTTATTAAAAATCATTACGGTTAGTACTTAATGGTACCCGTATGCATCTTGCTATTACCCGATTAACATACTTATCACAACTTTTATTGTCAAATAAAAAGTCAAAATGACAGATCAATTTAGAGTTTGAAAATAAGAATTATCTACAACGAAAATAATACATAATTATATATAATTATTAATAAAAGCAGTCTAATAAAACATCATTTTCACTGGAAGATTTTGAGGCTCTTCAACAGGGCTAGAAATTAGCACCTGATGCTGTTGTGGTCTGTAGGTCTTCTCAGCATATTGATGGTTATATTAAAAGTATTAAACAACAATAACTGAGAGTGAATCCTGTTATTTTAACAGAGGTAGTTATTTTAACAGAGGTTGTTTATTTTAACAGAGGTTGTTATTTTAACAGAGGTTGTTATTTTAACAGAGGTTGTTATTTTAACAGAGGTTGTTATTTTAACACAGGTTGCTATTTTAACAGAGGTTGCTATTTTAACAAGGTAGTTAAAACAAAATTGATGAAATCTTTATTGATAAGTGCTTCTGCAGCACTAGACCTTGTGAAATGTCTATTTGAAAGCTAAGAAAGGATTATTTTTGTAAATATACCCCTAGAATGACTGGCTCAATAAATGAGCTAGTCATTCCAGTGGTACATTATCAGAAATACTCTTCTCTTAGCCTGCAAATGGATTAGGCAAAATCTACAATTTCTTGATCATTCAAGGCTAAATTATTCTGTCATGAAGAAAATGATGCATTCAGAACAATCGATTAATTTCATATATTGTGTGAAGGAAAGATCTGTACAAAATGGCAGGGATATCCAATTGGAATTTACGGAGTCAAAATATACAGATACAAGGCTGTGAATTTTCTGATATGGTTTATATGGTGCATCAGTAAAAAAGATGTTTAATTTCTAGTTGTGCATCAACAGTCAAAATAATGGTAAAAAACAGGCTATAAAGATATAGTTTCTCATAGAGAATATCCAAGCGAAAGTTTTTTCTGAAAACCTACCACTAACTTATCTGGCAAGGTTACTGTACAATGAGCCAGTCAGTCACTCCAATGGTAAGTTTTCAAAAATATCTTTCTTTTAGTCTGCAAATGTACATTTTCCAAGACTACTGCATACACAATAGCTGGTTAGCTTGAATATTCATATACATGTTTGAAAAATGTTGTGTTCTGCACAAAAGGTATTTCCGCTATGGCATGTGACTTCAATAAGTCAGAGATCAGTCATTACTGAGCACGTATTGCTGCTCACCCTGATAGTTCAGACAGAGGAGGGTACTCCGTAATTAAACCGTACCACTATAATGTAAAATTGTAAATTTTTAACTTACATTAAAAGATCAACTGGTGTTCGTTTTTCAACAATTTTGGTGGAAGATGTTGCTGTCACAGACGGCAACATCGTCGACCAAAACTGATGAAAAATGTTCATCAATGTGACAGCAACATCGGCGACCAAAATTGTTAAAATATGTACATCAATTTCTTTGCTATGGACAAAAAAATAGAATATTGGCATCTGAGTGATGAGGTAACGGTGAATGAATAGTCATGGTGTCACTATAACAATTATCAACATCATCTGATCTAAAAATGAAACAACAAACATATAAACAAAAATTAAGCTAAACAAACAGAATCTAAATTAAACCAAACAAAATTTAAACTAAACAAACATGATAAATGAAAATAATACCTGATAGAATGAGTGGAATGTGGTAATGAGAATAGCAAAGCTATGATTGTTGAATTCACAATATTTCAATATCAAGGAAGCCATTATTAAGTCAAATGGATTCAGAATGTCTTATACCATGTAAATAATACGCTGGATATGGTATACAAAGTTGACTAATCAGTGATGCTGACTGGGTAGAAATGCCGAGGTTAGGATTGCACATAATTTCATCATACATAAATCTAAGCTAACAAATAACGGGCTTACCTGCCCTTGTAATTAATCTGTATGATCACCTGGCTAATCACCAGTAGATTCTGATATCCATAATGATTATCTACTAACAACCATGACCAGTTACCAGTACATTCTACTAGGCCTAATGATTATTTACTATGCCTTACAATAACAAATCCACAAACATAATTTTAGACCATTACACTCAGCATGTGTTGTCATGTTCAATACTGAATGATAACTGATGCAATTTTGAAATCAATGTTGCTGTGAGTTGTTGCTCCCATAGGACAATGTTTTCAAAATTGCCTTAATTGCTGTACCATCTACAATCTTCTGCAGAATGCTAAATAATCCTAAGCTTACGGTATTCATCTAAGATTTACAATTTAATGTTTTAAATTAATTTTAACTCCAATCTCCAAATAGTTCTAGCCCCAGAAAGTTTATACTAGCCTTGGTCTGACCTTACTTCCAAGCCCTGCTGACCACAATGTATAAATTTCCCTCAGTACAAAGTCTACAAAATTACACCCTCTTTAACCCTTTAATGGTCAAATTTGGTCAAGAAAATCTAAATATATGCCTATTGAATGTCCATTTACAGGTCAAGAGAATAAAATTTTTGAAAATTTATCACTGGAATGACTGGCTCGATTATCGAGCCAGTCATTCCAGTGGTAAATTTTCAGAAAATTTTATGCTCTTGGCCTGTAAATTGACAAAATTCCACAAGATGGTAACAGAGGCCGGTTTGGGCCAGCATGACCATTAAAGGGTTGAACATGTACAGATCCAACTGGTAAGAATATACAACACACAAACACATAAAATGAGATTGTTCCAATGATGAGGTGACTTGTCTCTTGGTACTCAGTATTTATTCAAATGGGTTTAATTACTAAAGATCTTTCATGCTCGATCCTTTCTCTTCAGGAATGACAAGCAGCAGCTTCTGTAAAAATGCTGTCGCATTATCTGTAAATAAAACCACAGAGGGAACAATTAGTATCATTATTAACCCGTTAACTCTCAAATTTATTCAAGAAAATTTTAATTTTTCTCATAGAAAAAGTCCATTTGCAGCGCAAAAGAAGACTATTTTTGACAACTTCTGCAAAAATGCTGTCGCATTGTCTGTAAAGCAAACTACAGGGCGAGGAATTGGAATCATAATTAACTCCTCTTGTGTCAACAGACCCTCAAAGCGCTCAAAATACTACTTGATATATCAAATAAACATTTTGATTGCCAATATTTTTAAAGACATTTTAATCTTATAAGACTATTTTTGTAAACTTACCACTGCATTTCTTTCGCCGGCTTCACCATTAAGGGGGTAATGTTAAAGAAAATGAAAGTTTTTACTTACCCAGTCTCTATCTGCAGGCCGAGAGAACAGTATTTTTGAAAATTTACCACTAGAATGACTGGCTCGGTTATGGAGCCAGTCATTCCACTGGTAAATATTTGAAAATACTTTTCTCTAGGCCTTTCAAATAGCCATGTCTGAAGATCACTGCAAAGTAGTTTTTTAGTCAGCTTGACCATTAAAGGGGTAAGTTGACACAAGAGGGTTTAACGTTTTAACCTTCAAATTTGTTCAAGAAAATTTCAATTTTCTCATAGAAAATATCTGTTTGCAGCGCAAAAGACAACTATTTTTGAAATTTTTACCACTGGAAATGACTCGGTTATCGAGCAAGTCATTCCAGTGTTAAATTTTCAAAAAAATATTCTCTTAGTCTGCAAATGGGCATTTCTCATGACCATTTTTGGCTGATATGATATATAGATAGTACATTTATATTGCACTGAAATCCACGCGATTGTATCCTCTAAACACTATATATAATTGTTAAAAGGTTAACAGTAGATTGGATGCGGGCTTCTCTAATCATAGGGCTTCAATCAATATTTAACAATCTCAAAATGTATAACTATGTCCTGTATCTTCATGAAGATTTTCGACTGTTGAACAGGTCATGTACTGTTGTAATAACACAGTCTCTTTTACAAGCTAAATGATGGTCAATGGGAAAACTACGTCGCTGTAGAAAGCAATGATTTTCAGAGTCGCCATCAGTATAAAATTGCAATACTGCTCACATTTTCCACACACACGCACGCACAGACACTCGCTATAGCCCATCCACCCAGCTCCAACCGATACACACTGCTTGCTCAACATACTACAAACTACTAACCCTTTAAGCATCTGACTGCTGAGTTTTTGCAGATGACGTACTCCAGGGTTTATATCTCTAGACGTGCTAATTAAGTTGAAAATAATTTTGACACCAACAACAATCAGTGAAATTGTTTTCAAAATATTCAGCAGGAGTTTTTGCTCATTGAAATATTGTCCGGTGGCTTGCAGCAGTGAGAGTTAATAATTAAATTTGTTCAAGAAAATTGTACTGTATGCGATTTGGTATAGAACATACTTCCATTTTTATAATGCATATATTAGATGTCTATAGGATCATATTGACTAGATTTGTTATAGACTTACCAAGGAATCTGAGAACAGATTTTGGCTTGCGCTTCCATAAGATAAAGATGATGTATACTGGAACACCGCTCAAGATAATGAGAAGTCCAATACCTAGAATATACAAGGCAACTCAGTAAACTGCTGAATGTTCCCCAAAGGAATACTCTGCAGGGAAAGGCTTGAAACTATGGCCTGGATGCCGACCTACTTTTCATACACTGTACACCTTCCGAGTATAATGCATCCATACACCATGTTTATTTCTTGTATACCAAAAACTCTTGACACTATAGTTTAGTCACATTTCTGTAATGTTCAATGAACTGTGAAAAGTAGGTCAGACTTCTCATTAAGATGTATCCACAGACCAAGTTTCATTATCATACATATAAGTCTTGAAACTATGGCCTGGACAAACTTGTAGATGGCGAATAGATGAACAAACGGATGGATGGACAATGTCGCGACTATATGCTTCCCCGAAATTTGTATCGGTGCATAAAAACATACCACCACTTTATACCATTCTCCAGTACATGAATGGGTAAGCGACCTGTTGCTCCGTGTCCATCAATTAACTGAAGATTAATTCTTGAAATTCCTATCTCAATTTCAAGACCACTATACCCGAAACTAATCTGACTGGAAGCTGTTGCTACACAGCTGCCAGATAGATTAGTTTCAAAATATCCAAACGCATGCACCTTATATAATATAGAATTTGCCATTTCTGGTCTGTAAGAGTTCAATGGTCAAATAATTATCAGTGAAACACTATCAACAGGAGCAGCAAGTTATTCCAAACCCTTATCCCTTACCAATCTGAAGTCAAAATTTTTTAATTTTCAAAATAAAATTAACCCTTTAATGGTCAAGCCCGCCAGAAAAGGCCTTTTAAGTGGTCTTGTGGAATGTCCATTTACAGGCCGAGAACACTATTTTTGAAAGTTTACCACTGGAATGACTGGCTCGGAGCCATTCATTCCAGTGGTAAACTTTCAAAAATAGTTTTCTCTTGGTTCACCTACCATTATTTAAAGGGCTAAAAGATAAACTGGTGTTCATTTTTCAGTAAATTTGGTGGAAGATGTTGCTGTCGTTAACCAAAATTGTTGGAAGATGTACACCAGTTTTTTCGCTATTGCCATAGTAAAAGATAGAATATTGGCATCAGAGCGACAAGGATTATCATTTCCATTCTCTCCAAATGGTTAGAAATTTATCAGATCATTTAAATCCTGAATATGATCCAAATCTGTATCGAGGTTTTATTTTTAAATTCTGATCACATGAAAAGATGGAAATCCTTGCTTATTCTAACATTTCTTGAGCTAAAATTTGAGTCAATGAACAGAATGAAGACAAGTTTGTCAATCAGATAACATTGATTATGACATGTTCCATAATGGCGCCAACAGGATTTTTCGCTGCGGGTAGCAGTTTTACCAGAAAGCGGTGTGGCCATAGACTAAGAGTACACAGCTTTGGCTATGACCTGAAAAAATCTGGATAACCTGAAAATTTTTTTTAAAATTTGGAACAACTACCGAGATTCTATCAACATTGTTAGGTTTTATAATCAATGACTCTAAAAACATAATTTCTGTGAAGAATATCTCACACAAGATAGTCACCAGATGGTTAATCTTGTTTATAATGTTTAGGGCAAATTCGATCGTGTCTATATTTAGCTGTTCAATAAGAAATTGTTTCTATCTGCGTCTCCCGATAAAAGGGTCAATGCGAGAATGGAGTGCTGGTTGTTGTTGTTGTTGTTCTTAAGACATTTTTCAATAACTCTTATTCTACTCAATGAATCTTCTCAACCCTTTGGTGGAAGCTTGCTTGTGGGGGTCTGAATATGTATGTCAATTTTGGGGTCAAAAAGCCAAAACGAAACAACTTATTTTCAAAATAGATATTTTAACGCATTATTCAATAACTCTGGTGTTACTGAAACAATCTTCTCCAAACTTGGGTGGATGTATCTCCTCAGGGTCCCAAAGACGTGTGGGGTTATAATTTGAAATGGTACAGCAACTTTGTTTTGAAAATAGGCAATTTTGATGCATTTTTTAATAGCTGTGGTCCTCACGGAGCGATCTTCTCCGAATTTGGGTTGATGTTTGTCCGTGGATACCTGAAGACGTATGCCAATTTTGCAATATGCAACAGCTCTGAGCAATATTGTTTCCAAAATAGGCACTTTTGACCTTATGGCTTGCCCGACTGAAAAAATATACTAACAACGTAGGTATTTGACAAATTTGTCCTTGTTGTAAGAGATAATGTCCTCAAGAAGGCCAGTATACTTATATCTTATCGAAATATATCAATGATACACATCACTGTTGGCAGTGCTATGCTTAGGGCCCAACAGAGGTGCGTGCGTGCATGCATGCGTGCGATTGCAAATATTGACAAAATATCAAAAGCTCCTCCATTTCAGAATATCATATTCTATATAGTTACCCGTTTCAACAGGACTGGCTGCAATGGGCATAATAATGATGAAGACCGTTCCCAGTGTGTATATAATTGGCCAGATCAGGTGAACCTGAAAATAACAGCACCAATAGTCATACATGGTACGAAATTGCAAAACTAATCGAGTATGTGGGACAGTGGGTATATATTTACCTAAATTAACTTTTGAATATCTAGCGAGCATATTTAATCACTCTTTCAACACTTACAAAACACAAAATTCAATTTATTATGTATGCAACATTATGAATATGTTGAAATTAATTTGACTTCAGGTTTAATATCCTCAACAATAGCCTGTGTGGTCGTGTTGAAATTGAGATAGCGATTTCATGGCGTAACCAGTTAATTAAACCTTTAGCACTCCAAGAGAAGACTATTTTTGAAAATTTACCACTGGAATGACTGGCTCGATTCGAGCCAGTCACTCCAGTGTTATATTTTCACAGATAATCTTATCTTCGTCTGCAAATGGACCACTGGAGAGGCGCTATTTGGCTGATATGAGGATTAATGGGTTAATTGGCAAAAAAGACAGCAATCAAGTTAAATACAATTAATTAGTGATAGAAATAAGAATTAGTCGAGTGAATCAGCGTAGATTATTAACTGATTAATAGTGAATTGTTAAAAAATCTTAATAATCAGTCATTTTTAATAAGTGTTCCTTTTCAGGAAAAGATATCTTTAAAAATCTGTCACAGAAAGGCCTGGGTCAGACTCTAAAGCCATCATTTCAATGCAGTAAATTCCCAAATCTGTCTTCTCTTGGCCTATAAATATATATATATATATCTTTTCAATCAAAAGGTGAAATTTTTAGGCGCAAATTGAGACAATTAATAAAGTATGGTAATAAAATTCCAATATAAAATACATGAAACAGATTGCTCAGACGACACCATTTCATAAATACCTTGATAGGTCTCTCCATCTCTGGTCGCTTCCAGCGGAACCATAGCAACGCAACAACCGACAAACCAATAGCCAACCAGTTGACAAAGCTTACATAGTTGATCAGTGCATACATGTCAGATGAGGTGAGATACACTAAAGATAGCATACCCTAGGAAAACAATCAAATGAATGTTGCTTATTAATTCTGTAGTCTTCCAATGCCACTACAAATGCCAGATCTAAGTGATGGAAGAGTGATGTACTGTTGCTAAAGGCTGCTACAGTTATACATAGCAATCGCTTTCAACATTTCCTCAGAATGGATGAAGCCAGTTTTAGATTTGTCCCGTCCATCTCTTACTAAGCTCCACCTACCCTTCGCCCGTGTTGGGATCAATCGAACCTTAAACTCCCTGAAAATTTCCAGAAAACTATACTGGTAAGTTGTTGAATATTTTGAAACTAATCTGACTGGGTGCTGTTGTTGCTTATGGGCCAGTTAAATTGGTTTCTAAATATTCAACAGAATGTTTATTAAATAGTAAAAACATACAATTCGTACAACTCGATGAACTATTAAGCATCTATGATAGACTAAATCGTGTGAATTATGACGCAATCAATTATGATGTCAGCTTCCATGTGACGCAGTTGATTATGGAATCATATGATTCATTGATACATCTATTAAAATCAGTTATCATGAGACAGAGAATGCACTAATGGGATCAAACAAGGCTGTGCATTATTATTCTTAAGGGATACTAATCTCGTCACCAGTCGCATTGTACTGATAGACTATGGTATATAGATTACAAATTATTGACCTTCCACTGCATTCATTTATCTTTATAGCAATTATTTGATTTTTAACATTGCCTTAATGTGAAACTGTGACCACTGCCATTTTGTCTTTTCAAGCAATAATATGCGAGGTCATGAAAGTGCTGATAAAACATTCTTTACTATGTAATAATTATTATGCTGATTATTTTGAAAATAACTTGACTTATATGTGCTATTTTATATCACATGAATGGATAACATAAGAAGTGACGAGGCTTCCTTTAATCCTTTCACCAACAAATCTCTGAAAAAGAGATATAAAACTTTCTGTTGAATATTGTAGTGGATCTTGTCTTCAATTATTTAAAGGGAAATTCCAGTGAAAATCGGGAATAAGTCAACTAAAAATATACTATTATCCCAAATAATTGCTGCAAGAAAATATAAAATATACTGTTCCATTGCCGAGAAATAGTAAAATGAATATGCTCAAAACGGTTGAAATGCGGCTCTTTGGGTGCATCCATTTTCTCACGAGAGCGAGAAACTGAGATTATGAGGTCAGCTACACACCAGCAAAATATCGGCAGCGCTTTAGATTTACCTGTTTATTTCACGTTATGACGGCCGAATATTAATTAACCCAAATTCTGTCAGGAAAATCAGAAAATTTCCTTATTGAATGTCCATTTGCAGGTCAAGCGAAGACTATTTTTGAAAATTGACCACTGGAATGGCTGGTTCCGTTACTGAGACACTCATTCTACTGATAAATTTTAAAAAAGGTCTTCTCTTGGCCTGCAAACAGACAAACCCAACTTGACGACTGCAGAGGCCAGTTCTGGCTTGAAATGCTTAAATCGCAACATGTCGGCATATCAAGCATGGGCTTGCGGTAATAGAAACGATCCTGGAAATGGTACAGCAATTAGTACTTTAATGCTTTCACACTATTGAAATCCAGCGCTATTAATCATTTACAACGTTTACTCCATTTTAAATAACCACGCAGAGTGTTGAATATTCTGAATTAAATTTGCCTGGAATTATGATGCAGTAGCTACCAAACAAATTACTTTCACACACCATTCAGGGTAAATTTTACACTTTTTGCTTTTCTGGCCTTGAAAGAGTTAACTAATTGATCACAATTTTAAAATGTTGATCAATACTTACTGCCTGTTAAATATTTTGAAACTGGAATTTGATTGGAAGCAGAAGTTGCAATAGGCAGCAACAGCTTTCAGAGAAATAACTTTCAAAATTTATTCAACTAACATTTTTTACGAATTTGTTGTAACTGGTTGATTGCAAACATGCTACTGGCATAGAAGATCCTTAGTGTTTTTAAATAGAATATGCCAATTTTTTACAATTTAGCGCTGCAATTGCTGGCATGATCATCGGGACACTAATTGCATTTTAATTTCCTCCAAATACTGGCAAAGTGTCAGTTGTTTAGCTAGTACGCTAATTATCCAGAAGTAAATGCTGTAACATGAGCTACAAGATTTACCTCCCCTGGTTACGGCTATACTAGATCGCTTAAAGAGAGGTGTGTCGGTGACGTCAGCCGCTTGGCCAAAATGGCGCCTCTATCTACTGGTTACGTTAGCCAATTAAATTGTGAATCTTTTTTATTTGTTGACATAAAATTTTGCTCTTGGTCTCAAATTAATGCGGAGAATTAGTACTTTACGCCAGATACACAAAATTCCCCAATGGAACATCCCTTTAAAATTGATTAACAAGGAGGCTAACTCTTACAGGCCAACTGATTGTTGTATCAGCACTCCTCAGTGCTAGGCCAGCTGGCTGAACAGTGCAAGTTTGTTTACATTGCACTATAGCCTGCAGCGGACTGTGGCTTGCTGCTCCTGCTTCTGCAGGGGCCGCTGGTGCGTCATGCAGGAGGAGTGCTGATCTAACTTTTATGTCTTTCTTCAATTTTATGGTATTTGGTGTGGTTTATGGCTTTCCGCGAGAAGCGACTATGCCTTTTCGCGTGAAAATTTATAGTTTTACGCGAGAAGGGATTTATAGTTTTCTGCGAGAAGCGACTATGTCTTTTCACGTGCAAATTTATAGCTTTACGCGAGAAGAGATTTTATATCTTTTTGCGAGAAGCACACAACATTCGACTATATAAAGCCCAATTATTTGAGAGAAGGGGGTCTGAAGGCTAAGTCTAATTCTCGCTCGCCATGCACTGGTTTTGAACGTTATTTGTTGATCTGTCTTTTCCTGTATATAGTGTAATTAGAGTTTGTTGACCACACTACCAAAGGTGATTAAAGCAGTTTTAGTTTTACAGTTGTTGTTCCGTTTGAATGAGATTCTCCCCCCAAGCATGAATTGAGTTCTCCGCACTAGTGGCAAGTGGTGGGATGTGAACTTATACACGTGCTTACTTTTGTGTTTTTCCAAATCTGAGGAAAATAGTCATTTTACAAAAACAGTTTTGATTAGTGTGTTTTTAATCAGTGTTAGAAATATGATGTTGAAATTAATTGTTTGAGACATAATTTTGTAATTTGTTTACAGAACTGTGTAAAACATTAAAACAAACTTTGTGGAGTATAATTTAGAAAAGAACTTATTTTTAACAAGTTTTTTATCTGTTGAGTGATTTATTAGTAACAAGAGCTCCGCAAACGGCGCATAATACCCCGCCATGATGACAGGCCAATGAATGAGAGCTTTCAGAAAATATTTATTTCTTCCTCAGCCCCATCAGACCAGCAATCCCTTATGAAGTGCCAAAGCGATCCGCTAAACGGTCAAGGAGGTATCGTCCGGAAACCAATTTTCAAGATGGCTGCTGCTGACTGCTGGCCGTACTAGATTTTGGATTATCGTAAATTTGGTAAGTTTCTTCACCAGACATATTCCAACGACAATAGGAAGTGATCCAATAAATGAAATCCAGAAACCAACTGTCAAGATGGCAGCCCATGGCTGGCGGCCATCTTGGAGTTCCGATCATCGTCAATTTCTTCTCCACACCTAGTCCAACCACCCTATGAAATTTCAAAGGGATCCGATAAACGGTAACGGAGTTATCATTTGGAAACCAATTTTCAAGATGGCCACCAGTGGCTGGCAGCCATCTTAGAGGTCGTATCATTGTCAATCTCGATAGGTTTCTTCCCACAGAGGTAGTCGAACCACCCTATGAAATTTCATAGCGATCCGATAAACGATAACAGAATTATCATCTGGAAACCAATTTTCAAGATGGCCACAGGTGGCTGGCAGCCATCTTGGATTTCGGATCATTGTCATTTCGATAGGTTTCCTCCTTCCGCAGACTTAGTCCAACCATTCTATGAAGTTTCAAACCCTAAAGAGAAACTATCAGAGTATATTGCTGACATTCAGAAACTTGTAAACAATGGTTATCCCTCTGCAGATGCTGTAACTCGGGAGACAATTGCACTGAGACATTTTATTAAAGGATTAGCTGATCCAAATGCTATTTTAGCAGTTGGTATGAAAGAAACTAACACACATGTTGAAGCTTACGAGACTTATATGAGCCTCAGAGATGACGTTGTGAAGGTGCAACCTCAGAAAATTCATGCTGTAAAGGAGGACTCATATGTAACAGAGTCAAGACTTTGCGAGTTTGGAACAGAAGTAAAGCAGTTAATGGAATCTGAATATACCAAAATAGAGGAATTGATTAAACATGAGCAAAATCGATTTACAAGTTTCAAACAACCGGTGGAATGTTATTTGTGTCACGACATAGGACACTATTCTCGCCAGTGTCCAAAGCGGACTATCCTTAATCAGAATAGTGATCGACAACCGTACAATCATGTTGACAATTCGGAAAACTAAGAAGGCCCGGTTCCATCGGCTCGGCGCCTGTCCCAGTAGACAGTTTAGGTTTACGGATTCCAGGCATTGCTGGTGGTAATAGAAATCACAATGTCTCTTTTCTATAACCTGTTGAAATAAATGGAGTAGAAGCTAAGTTTCTGATCGATACAGGTGCAGCAGTAACTGTTATTTCTAAATCAATATTTGATTCTATTCCATCTCAGTTGAAACCTGCATTAATGTGCCAGTCTCAGTTACCAAATGTGCATCTGAAGACAGCTGACAATAGTTTGCTTGACGTTACTGGTGTAATTCAAGCTAATATGCAAATAAATGGACAAAGCTATGAATGGCCAGTTTATGTTGCCCAAATACAGGATGACGGTCTAGTAGGAACTGATTTCTTGTGTAACCATGAGTTTGTAATGGATTTTAATGGATGTTTAAAATTAGATGGCACAGATGTGTTGACTAATGTACGAGGATCTTAGCAATGCGATGCAAATAGATTACCAGAGTTGAATTGTGATCCTAAGGGGTGTCTTTGTTATGATGGAGAGACTGTTTTAACTGATTTTCCAGGTAGTGGATTCGATATGTGCACCGAGAAGAATGAACAAAGATCTTCCGAGCTAGATGACACAATACCACTTGCTGTGAAGCACATAGCTCCAACAAATGGTGTAATGATTGAGATTTTGAGTCGGTCACCAAAGAAACTAAATAAAAGAACGCATGGAGACAACAATTTGTCAATGTTACAAATATAGTCATATTTGTAGTTATTATGTTGTTTAGCACACTTTTATCGTTAAGTAGGAATGTGTTTAGTCGGGTAAAACAGTTACCAAAACAGTTTCCGGATCATTATGGTGTTGTTAATCAGATTGGTGGATGGATTAGAGCTGTTCGGCGAACGTGGAAGGCAAGATTAGGTGGGGGATTGTGTGTGACTCCTGGTGATGAGGACTCAATGGTGCCCGTGACACAACTTGAGACAGGCCTCAATGAATTGACAGGAGAAAATCCTCAGTTGTGTGCGCATGATAGTGACGGTGGTTCCAGTGATGAAACTAGATCATGGATTATGGGCTGGTCGGCTGAAGAGATTACTGCTAAACAGGCCATCGATGCAAATTTGAAGACAGTGACACAGTGGTTGACTGAGTCATCAGATAGACCATCAATGGACAGAATAACATCAGAAAGTCCCACAGTACGGAACTTATGGTTGCATTGGTATTTACTGTTACTTAGGAATGTGGTGCTGTATAAAAGATGGTTTGGTCCTAATTAAGTCCAATCTTATCTGCAGCTCATAGTCACCATGTGGCTTCAACCACGGGTATTGGAACAGATACATGACAATGTATTATCTGGCCATCTTGGAATTAGAAAGACCAACAGAAAGGCGAAACAACATTTTTAATGGCATAAAAAATTCAATTCGAGACTGGATACAGAACTGTTTGCTGCGGAGGCCACCGCCAAGATTCTCCTGTCAAACTAAAACTGTTATTGTTGTAAATTATTATACAATGACTAGTTAGCGCTGATGACTCATACGATTAGTATTTTTATATCATTTATCTATTCTCTGTCTCATACTTGGTATTGGCTTGAAGTCACGCCACAAACCATGTGGACATGTTACAAACAGGTGGGGGGATTGTCTAGTGGATTTTGTCTTCAATTGTGTAAAATGGATTAACAATGGGGCTAACTCTTACATGCCAACTGATTGTTGTATCAGCACTCTTCAGTGCTAAGCCAGCTGGCTGAATAGTGCAGTGACCTGAATGGTCAGAGAGTTTGTTCACATTGCATTATAGCCTGCAGCAGATTTAAACGAAATCTAGGATTTCTTTTTTTCACGAGAGAGTTGATACTTACCTCCCTAATACTTTTGATATTGCTAAATATCGGCTTTCACTCAATAAAACACTCAGATTAAAAACAGTTAGGTGCCCCTACTGGGCAGGGAGTCAGAGGTAGTCCGGCGGATGGTCGCCCCACCCACCGTGCATGCGCCGACTACTACTTCCTCTGGCTCATTTATTGGCTAACACATGCAACTACCAAGAGCCTGAAGACCGAGCCTCTGTGGGGCGGAGAGGCCGGGTCAGTATCTAGGGAGGTAAGTATCAACTCTCTCGTGAAAAAAGAAATCCTAGATTTCGTTTATTTCACATCAAGAGTATACTTACCTCCCTAATACTTTTGATATTGCCAGAATTCGAAAGTGAATCTGGCGGGAGGGAGGCGAGGTCAAAAGACCAGCTCTTCCCTATACGCTTTCAAGCGTTTAAGGCACTTATGACGTCTGAAACTGTGTGAAAACACAGTCAGGATTTGATAAACCATCGGATAACACAAACCGATGCCTGAGAGATGACCGATTTGTCATATGCGCTCCCCCCCCTCCCTTGGGAGGAAGATTAAATGACCTCAATGTCCTACACGCTCTCTTCGTACTAGTGCTAAGTACTATAGGACAGAGACGAAAAGGCTCCATTTTCGTATACTCTCTCTAAAGAACCACAACCCACATAAACCATCACCATATTAATAACACTGGGTAACGTGACAATACAAAACAATGAACAACACATGAACAAGACTGACCTTGTTGTACTAGGAAGCTGTCATCATGAATCCAGTAGAGAAGGATGATACAGTCCCGACAAGTGGTTGTCACCGTCGCTGAATGGCGAAGTATATAAGCAATGCGGAGGCACTCTTCACAAAACATAAAGCGGTTATTGTTTCAAAATCGACAAGGCGAGAGGGTTAGAGGTGTCACGGAGGTAATGGTCTGTAAAACTTGACTCACAGTGCCACTGAGCCACTGACATAATATCATCCACAGGGACCCCCATTAAAAAGGGCAGTGGATGTCACGACACCCCGCGGACACTGTGAGCCTTGGCCACGTCAACCTGTCGCCCGGTGGCGGATTTGTGACAAAATTGAATACATTCCACAATCCACCTAGAAATGGTGTCCTTAGACGCCCTACCATGGGGTTTCAATATATGACAACCATAACGCTGACTGGTCGGTACGCCACTCCGAAGTACGCTGTTTGTACCGGAGCAGCGCCCGTACAGGGGCACCATACTTTAGAATTAGGATCATATCTAGTTAAAGATGGCAAAAAAATAGGCTGACCTGGATATTTCAATGACTGATTTTTAGACAAGAAATTAATCCTAGGTAGAAGCTTAAGGCCTTCCCCTGTAACCACAAAACGGTCAACCTCGGCTGATAAGGCGTGAATTTCACTCCTACGCCTCGCCGAGGCCGCAGCAATTAAAAATACAGTTTTAAGAGTTAACATTTTCATAGAAATGGAACTAAGTGGTTCAAAAGGCTTATCACCTAGTACCTGGAGCACCAGTGATAAACTCCAAGACGGAATCAGTGGAGGATTCCTTGGTCTTAGATTGCCCATGCCTTTAATTAATACATTTAATGTACTTACTTCATCACTCCCCCTATTAGCCAAGCAAGGAATAACAGTCATTAAAGCTGACTTATAACCAGCAATAGAGTTAGGCTTGAGGCTATAGGCATCATATAGGTGACAGAGGAAATCAGCCACTACCTGAATAGATGATTCCATTGGATCAATACATCTTTTTGAGCACCATTCTGCAAATCTGTTGATTTTATAATTATATGCTCTGGAGGTTGACCCCCTCCTGGCTTTGGCCATAAACATGGCCGCTTGCTCAGAAAAACCCTCCTTAATTCTAGATTCCTTGACAACATCCACGCAGTCAATCGGAACATTGACGGATTGTCGTGAAGGGCCTTGCCCTGGAAGATAAGGTTGTCCATCAGAGGCAGCGGAACCGGATTGCAGACCAGAAGGTCCAGCAGATCCGTATACCACGATCGGCTTGGCCAATCCGGGGCGATCAGAAGCACTTGGCACTCCTGCTGCCTGATTTTCTGAAGCACCTTTGGAATCAGGATTGCTGGGGGGAATGCGTATGCATACATTCCCTCCCAGCTGATAGCTAACGCATCTGTAACACACGTGTCATGC